>VXBI01000285.1:0-201702 GCA_013397375.1 Toxostoma redivivum | reverse complement strand
CCGCCGCCTCCTCCCCCGCTCCCGCCCGCCCGTCCCCGGCTCGGCGGCGGAGGGCGAGGGCGGTGCGGCCGCCGCCCCCCGGTGCGGGGCTCTGCCCAGCCCCGCGCTTTCCCCGGCGCGGCACGGCTCGGCGCAGTTCTCACCTGCCCGCGGCGGCGAAGCGGCGCAACATGGCGGCGTCTGGAGCCGGGCGCGACTCTCACGGCGCAGCCGCGGCCTGCCCGCCCTCCGCCCCAGTCGCGGGGGCTGAGCTCGGCCGAGCCGCAGGTGACACACCCCGCGCCACCTCCGTCCTTCGAATTCGGGCAAATGCCCTGTTCTTAGAAGTGGGTGATGCTCGTCTTGCGAGCGGAACCGCTCCTAGAATCGTTATCTTAAAACTCAGGCCCACAGTCGTTGCAGCCGAGGCGCGGCTGCCTCAGCGCTTGACGAAACAGATAAATGCCGCCCGGGGCCTGTGCCCCCGAGAGGATACGGCAGCACAGCACAGTGCGGTGAAAACACTTTTTATGGCTTTGAAAACCTGCCGTGCAAAGACATAGGTCTGGCAGGTTAGCGACAGCCCCGGCTGCACTAACGCTACTGTTACAGCGTTTTTGTCTACGACTTACTTTTGTTGGTTCGTTTCTGTTCTTTTACCCATTTTTTGGGGCATCTTCTTTTCCCCCAACATCTGCATGTATGTAGCAATTCAGCGGCCTCGAGTGCTCATGAAAATCCTTCACCCTATTACCTTAACCCCCCAGATAAAATAATGGGTAGAGTTAACGCAAATGAGTCCAGAGACCCATTAGAAACCGGCGCTCTAGCGAGGTCAGGGAGGAGAAACTCATCCCTCAAGAGTTAGGAGGCACTCTAGAGACAAGACAAACATTATGTAGAATTTTAATTGTATGGAATTAATCTCTGCTACCACAAAACTGTGGATCTTTATATTTTGTCTTTTTAAATAAATACATATAGCCTCAAGATCTTACAGACCCACATTTACCGGACTGTAAAAACTCAAATTACAGAAATTCAGAGGGAGCTAAGCCTGAACAATTTTGTTGAGAATAAGTAACTTCATCTTGCCAGTTGCAGAAGAAATACGCCTGGAAAGACCCACAAAGGGAACCCCAGCCCCCTGGAAGACACAGTGCTTCCATCCCTCACTTCTCGAGGCATCCTAGAAAAGGACAGTAATTCAGTTTCTCCGATCAGCCAGCGGTGCTCTTGCGGGAATCTGAGCAGTGGAAATAGCTGCTTCAGCAGTAGCTAAGATATAAGGCAAATAGTCCAAGATCAGCAAGTTGGTTCTTCGCCCGTGACTACTGAAAAGACATACAGCAATATATAGGTTCCATCTAATTTTAAAGAGGAGTATGTTGTATTTATTGAATCAGTAAAATATCACTTTTTGTTGAAATGAACTAACTACATTCAGGATTATTAAGTGTCATAATACATGCACCTACAGCCAGGCAAAATCATGAATATTACAGGCTTTACCCTACATTTTCATATGTAGTATTACACTGCAGTTCACTAATGCTTGTAGCAAGTGTTCCATGAAAGCAAATCAATTATGTAACTGTATTAATAATGTTATTATTAACTGGCACAGTTGCTGGGTTGCTTTCATTTTGGAAGGAAAAGAAAAATCACACAAAGCAGCCCAGCCTGCTTATTTAGAAGATGACTTCTAAGCATAGGATGACTAGGGAAATGGTTTGTCTTACACAATTTTTTTTTCAAAAAGTTAACTCAAAGTCTGATGGTATAATTTGTATTTCTGATTTTTTTACTATTTAAAAATAACATACCACTCTTGAGAAAATAAAAAAACCTCATGTAAAGATGACTTTAAACTCATAAATGTCCTGTAATACCTAGGTAAAAAATCGTTACCACCTGAGAGCTATGCCTTATTTTAATGACTACATTTCCTCACAAGGCTTTTTACCATCTGATCACATAAAGCCTAAATACTGTATTGTGTTATGAGCATTTGAAGCTTCTTACAAATATTGTATTTTACCATATACGGGATCCAGGATTTACATATATACACATGCTACATAAGCAAGCAATATCAAGTAAGAGCAAATAAAATTCATCATCAGGGACTTCTGTGATGTAAAAATTCATTTGGGTGTCAGATGCTAGTACCAGTTTTGTACAGATGTTGTTACTTCTCTTTCATGCATTCAACCATTCACCTGCTATTTTTCAGGCAATAAGGCCTGAAGCAACATTCAAAAAGCAATGATATATCACCAATGGAATTTATACTTCCAGTAACCACTACACCAAGTGATTTTAGAACACTGATGATGAAATTAAAATAGCAGTGGTGCCAGCCATGGACTAGCGTGTTTTCAATATAGACAAGCATAACTGGTAGCATTTTAATTACATCCATTTGTCTTGGAAAATATTACTACAGACACTAATTTATGCCACTCAAAATGCTACCACAGAAACCCTTCTATAATGTTAAGAATTTACTGTAACTGTAAATTTAAATTTAATTCAAAATTTACTGTAAAAGTGCTCTAGAACTTTTGAGAAATACTGCTTTCAAACAAGTCTGTTTCCACAGTGAATTGCAAAGCAGTTATTTACATATGCATTAATTTTATCACTCATCTGGTAATTACAAGACTCACAGGTAGAAAAATGTTGAAACTGGACTTAAGTCCACCCTAAAATACACCGCTAAGTACTTTTGTCTTACCTTGAACAGTGCTTTTTCATCTTCCTTGCTCATGACCAACACTAAACTAGCAGATAGAAAATAAACACCAGAAATCCAGGTTCTGAAATTCATAGCTCATTGCTACTCAGCAATAAAAGTATATCTAATTAAAGGGAATTCTTTCATCCTCTGCACCTGTTAAGAAATCAGTTTCTTCAGGCAGGTATTCAAAAACAAAGTTATCTGGTTCAAAAGGCTGAGTTGCTAATTCTTGAAGTTATTTTAGTTTAATTTGTGCATTTACCTGTTAGGTACTTCAAGCTTTCAGGTTT
The DNA here is from genome assembly GCA_013397375.1 of Toxostoma redivivum. Lineage (NCBI taxonomy): Eukaryota > Metazoa > Chordata > Aves > Passeriformes > Mimidae > Toxostoma > Toxostoma redivivum. The sequence goes on along the minus strand of VXBI01000285.1, from coordinate 198,690 downwards.
GGCTTGGTTTTTGGTTTGTTTGTTTTTTTTTTTTGTAATCATTAATAAAACCAGGTTCAAATGCTAAGGTTTATTTTTATTAACTTCTCCTTTCCACCCCCCCCCTCACCACCACCATTCTTCCGCCAATAAGGACAAAACCTGTGGAACAAGCATTATCAGGCTGTCCTGAAATTGGTACTAGTACGCACCTACAACTTCATGTATTTGGCATATGCTGTATCAGAGAGGATGGACACAGATACAAACTCAATTCAACAGTAAGGACTATAAATACACCGCATACAGATAAACCATGTAGGCCAATGCAGAACAAAGAGGAAATTACATTATTAAAAGATTTTATTTAGGTTTGGTCAGTACAGGTAAGATAATATTGGAGTCACAGAGCAATATGCATCAACAGGATACAACAGTTCTTAAAAACTGAGTAACTATGCACACAATTCATAAACATTCGGTCACCTAAGGAGAAAATGCACAGATGTATGGTGGGAAAAACTGTAATTAACACTGAAACTACTACAGGACTCCTTCAGCAAGTCCATTTTTTTAGTGATAAAACTACTGTACTGGGCAAACTTGGCAGTCATAAACCCACAGCTATTATGACAAATCTTGAAGGTGGTGTTAAGTATAACAGTATGAGTAAGAATGCCCTTACACAGCACAGATATTCTAGATATACACAGATTTGTACAGACATCATTTATGTTATACTTTATGGAAATAACTTCCATTTCAACTTCACATTAACTCATATAAAAATAACTTGAGCTACACAAACGTCCTTTTAGCAACATTCAACGTAATTAACTGTTAAAATTTCCAAAGTGGCAGAGGTATTGAAGCAAAAAGAAACCCACGAAAAGGCAAAATTGTGACAAGTATGCACTAATTTAAACGGCTTCTGGACAGTATCCTCTCCCAATTTCAATGACACTGTATAAAAATTTTGCAGAAAAATGTTACAAAACGGAACCCTGCACATTTACACTGGAGTCCAAACCATTCTGGACATGACGAGAACCCACAGTTCTGTTACCTTTCATGCTCACTGTTTTCTCCTCTTGAGGATCATGATTGGAGTCTGTGTCATTTGAGTGGTGAGTGAGAGAGTTTTCACTGCCAGTGGGAGAGTCTACACTTTCATACCCAGTACTGAGCTGGTTTATGTAGCTACCACTTCCTCTACCAGTTCTATCTTCAGAGTGGTTGGACAGCTTATTACCATTCCCTGGAGAAGCTGGAAAGTCATCTTCCGTGCCGCTACTCTCCCTATAAAATCCAGGCCCAGACGTCCGCTGATGGGAGGAGCTGCCATTGCTTGGTCCATTTGCCAGGCGGCTGCAGTCTTTGCCCGCAGCCTCTCCCTGCTCTGTGGGCTCAGAGGATGGAGTCCTGCTGGTACCTGGGTTGGAGGCCTGGGACTGCTGCTGCTGGTACTGTGCCAACTGCTGGCGAGTCTCCTTCAACTGCTGCTGAAGAACTAAAATGGTACTCTGCATACCCTCTACCTCCTCATCAAGCTGGATGATGAAGTCATTCAATTCTATGTAGAGAAAACACATTTGTTGCAAACACTTAATAGCTCATATATAGCTTGAATCTCAGACAAAAAATTAAAATCCCGTAACTGAACATTTTATGCTGAAATTTTTGAATTAACTATTTCTCAGCCATCAAGTATGCACTAGTTTTGATACTCTGCCTCTGAAGGAGAAAATGCGTAACTGTGGTATCTACCTATTTTCTATACAGCTATTAAAAATATGTGAGAAAAATTTAATTTCTGGGCAAGAAAGTAAGACATTCAGAGAAAAGCTCAATTACAACAATTAATATTTTGCAAGTAGATCCCAATGTGTCTGCTTTTATTCAAGTATAAATTCCCGGCAGAAATACTGCAGAAGTGACCATGAGCCATAGCCGTATGTAACAGATCTGAGTTACTGCAAAACCCTATTCAGTAGCCAAAGTATTATTTTTTTCATCATATTTCAAGGAAGCTTCAATTCTTACTGTTTAATCCTTTAAATCCTTCAAGAGAGGACCAAAGAAAGACCTTACCAACAAGAGTGTTAGCCAATTTCAGAGGGTGCTTTAATATTTATGTATCAGAAAAAGGTTTTTACAATTAGTACTTGATTCTGGAATAAAACAAATCTGACCTCAAAGCAGTGTAAGAAACACTGACTCAGTCTTCAACTGCACCGTCAGTATGACAGTGGAAATAAAATGCAAACTGCTTAATATTGTAAAAAATTTTTTGGAAAGTGTTCTTGCTGCTATGGAAAACAATCATTAGGAAAACTGTTATTGCAGGAATATCATCATCTTGATTCATATTTGGGGAAGAAGCAACTCAATGCTGAGTTTACTACATTCAAAAGCAGCAGCCTTTAATGTCTACACTTGCTTCAATTATGTACTTGGTAGGTTTTGTTGAAGTGCATTATCAAAACAGTAGTTACTATTCCCCCAAAATGACATTATACAATCATTTATCTAAAGAGTTCCCGTTATTTTATACTGCTACTTTCTCAAAGAGATGAAAATATGATTGGGGGAAGGTCTATCCTTAAAAATGCAGGACATCTCAGATGTGATGCCATATCAAGTTTCTGGTATCTTTACAATCTTCAGATGTAAGACAAACAAAAAGATATTCAGATTTATGTGATGTCTAGATAGGTTATATACCCAAACTTTAGATAACCTAATGTAACATTCTATGAAGAGCCACTCACACTATGCAGAATTCGAGACTGAAAGCTTTTAAACCTGCATTTTCCCCTCCATTTAAATTATGCAAGAGGTCAGAGTTCATAGATAATTTCAATTTAGTTGCAAAATTTAGGCTATAAACATGAGGAGAGATTTTCATTCATCTGAGTTACCAAAGAGGAAAAAAAAAATCAGTTTTTCATATTCTTAGGCATTATTGAAAAGTTGCTGATTTTTTAAAATAAATTCCAAATTAGTCAGAGTTAACAGGAAGCCTTCTGTTCTCAGTGCATGCCTAGGCTTTATGTAATGTTAACAGCTTTCATTCGTCAATTCACCAGTAATGTGTGCAGTCTAAACATTCCCTATTAAACAGCAAGACTTACAATACAAAAATCTCAATTTCAAACACTGCATTACTGGAGCTGCAAATCCCACCAGTTCCCCCAAAGTTAAGGATTTTGTTTGTTTGTTATTAACTAAGACTACCAGTTAATAGTTAATTGTTGTCATATTTTACTCAATATTGCCCTTTCATTCTGGCAAAGATTGTTTCGTATTATGTATATCATCACAAAATTAAACTTGCAGAAGTGCAAGGCAACTTCTGTTTTTGTTAAAAAATCCCTTACCATCCTGACTGCTTTTAAGCTCCTCACTATATTTCTTCTGTAAAGCCAATTCTGCCTCAAGCTGTGCAATACGTCCTTGGGACAGCTGCCTTCCAAGCTCTTGATTCTCCTGGATAAGCATTCGACACTTCGCCATTAACTTTTTCCCTGTTTGGCTGCAAAGGAAAGAGCCATCTATCACAAAATGAATATAAAACCTTCAGTTATCTTCCTCAATCACAATTACAGACAAAAAGGAGATGCAATTTCTGCATGTCACAATTCAAGGAACATTATGCCTCAACGTAATTGTCATAGCAGAAAGTCTCCCTATAGTTACCACATGCTGCTCCAACGCCAGTTGATCTTCTGTCGCTGTCCCACAAAGTGGAAGGCAAGTTTTATTACTGAAAATATGAATAAGCATATTGTACCTTTTTTATACCAACATCTGGATTATCAGTATGCACAATCTTGCATGTGCCAATTCTTAACGGAGTTAAATATGTGATTAAAGATGTGTTTTGCAATTCAAATGATCAAGGACTGCATAAAGCTACACAAGCAAATTATAAGCAAAATTGCTCCCCATTTGCTGAACTAATGAAATTCAATAACTGAATTTGGGTGAAGAAAAGGAAGTTGCATGGGGGAAATAATACATTTCATGTTCGTTTTTCATACTGACAACCATTTTTCTTTACAAGCTTTAAACATTCATGTAAATGCTGTCCAGGTACTCTAGTTTAAAAAATGAGATGTCTATTTTTCAACTCAACTTGTATGTTTGACAGTCACATGCACAGTCTGCTTCATGATTTCTATGGTCAGCATTTCTTAATCTTGTATGGTGAAAAGGAATGAAAATGCAGCTGAACATTGGAAGGACATAAAGGAAGGGTATATTATCAATCTACTTCCTTTAAAATGACAGATTTCAGATCTTAAGTAATGATCATTAGGACATTCAGTTTCTGAGAGAAATGTGAAACAGGTAGGAACTGACAAGATCTTCTTTACTAAATTGGTAACATTACACATCTTTAATCTCATGATAAAAATCTCATTGTAAAGCATTATAGGAAGCAGTATGCAAATTAATATATAGGCAATACAGCTGACTCCATGAAAGAGAAAAATTAAAGTACTTTAGGACTCTCAGTCTGCCAAGTCAGGATAGCATCCCAAACAGTTCTCCTTTAAACAGGCTCAGCACCATAATGAAGCTGTATTCTTTTCTACAGAAGGGTAAGCTCTGCCAAAACCCCCAAACTTCAACAGTTTTATTGTGAATTCAATAGCAAGACTTGCATTAATTTTCAAGACCAAAAAGGTCCTTCAATTTTTTGTATGCTTTTAAACAAGTGACAAATACTGGAAAAATTGAGGATTAAAAAAGTAGAAGGAAATTTCTGCTACAATCATAGCCACAGGTCTCTCCTGCAACCAAAATACCCAACCAGAAGAATTGAAAACAGCAACTTCCTTATCAGCTACCTTCTGAGCACTCAAGCCTTAGACAACTTTTAAGTTTTCTGCCAACTCTGCCCCATTTAACATTTTTCAACTGACTTTCCCAAATCTTTCAGATGGGCTGCTCCAGAAGGAATCTGGCTGTGTAAAGTCCTGGAGGCCTGAAAATCTGCTAAAGGCAGCAGCCTGTTTTCTTTCTTGATGTGATGTCCAATGCCAGGTCCTTGAAGTTTAAATTGTGCCGACCTAATACAGTCCAAGTCGCACATTTAAGATGCAAGTTTCCTTAGAGACGTTCATTCTGTGCAAAGCAGGACCACTTTGGAGATAACCAATGTGACAGATCCCAAAAGTTATTAGGCAGACATGATTTTTAGCCATTTGCAAATTCCTGTTACTGTATTCATCATCACTACAAGTAGAAAAAGTTTACAATGCTTAAGTCATTTAATGCTTTTCTCTTCACAAACCAACATCAACTGCAGAATCAGCAAGTACCAGTTACCTTGGAATTGGGACAATTTTAGAATCCCATTAGTCTCTTCAGGTTAATTCCTGCCAAAATGTAAAATATTTATTACCTGTATAGAAATTTGCATAGTTACCTATAATGCTATTTCTTCCCATCAAAATTTTTCCAGATGTTCTGAACTAGTTGAGAATAACCCTTGCAATTTACAAAAAAGACAACACATTCAAGAATATTAAATCCAATAACTATTAAAATAATTCCTATGAACTGTAAAACTAAGTTCAGCATTGTTTTCACAAATCCTCTTGAACATACATGCAACAAAACCTGTAAGAATGTAAGTGGTTAAATTTTAGAAAACTAAACTTTTGTTGTACTAGGCTTACTGCAAAATTTGAACTAATTTTTATTCCAAGTTTATACTCTGCTTAATGATGGTTAAAATGGCTTAGCATAGCCATTCCTTTGATTACATGCCCTTTTATTTCCCCCTCCAGACATCGGCAATGTTTATGCTGCACAGCCTTATCTACATTAAGGTCCAGAACTAACTGCTTAGGGCTGCAGTTAGCATGTTATCCACCCCAAGAACATCAGTTTAGGATCTGAATAGGGCCATTGCCTCTTTCAAAAACTAGGCCAGATGCCATGAAATGAGTAGTTGTGTACAAGGATGGACAATTAAAGCAATTAAAGGGAGGGTGAGGCAAGATGCAATGAGAATGAAAAAAAAAACCTACAAATATTTTACATGAGCCAATTTCATCACCTTTCAAGAAATAAAAAACAGTAGAATCTTAACCCAGTTTACAAAGCCTCAATTATTTACCAGGAAATAACTCTAACTTTCTATATTTCAGCCACTGCATGTATGAATTATGCAGATTCACACCGCTGACTTAAAATTATATTATGCAAATCAGGGTATGTTGTAGCTACAGAAATAACATTTTCTTTTGACATTTGGATTTGAAAGGAATCGGCAAGTTACTCATCTCTCCTTGGTTGTATTCACACATTCAGAGCCTCAGGACTTTAGAAAACAACCAACCTATATCAAAAAACTTTCTGAACTCCAAGTTAGAAACAAGCAGTCTGCATGGCATGCCTCTTTCAACACATTATAGCAAGCTTTACAAATGGCTTGGTAACACATTAACAATTTATTTATATAAGTCTTACCTCTGTTTTGATGCTAGATCAATAAAATCTTAGATACTGCTATAGCAAAATCATTCCGGATGTATCACTTTTAAAAAGGTAAAAATTTTCTGTGGATTTTTTTCTTTTGCTGTTAAGTCATTACTCATGCAAAAAAAAATAAACCTGCATAAGCACACTACTCTTTGATCTCGTATTAATCATCTGAAGCACAAACAGTTAAAGATACTTCCAAGTCAAAATTATGTAATGGCATCTTAATAAAAGTCATCAAAACAGTTAGAATACATCACCTTCTGTGACAGCTGAATGTCTCTTTTTAATTTAAAAATTAATTTTTTAAACTGAGTCATAAAATGTTGCCCAACTGTTTTGAAAAATCAAAACCTCAGATTACTAAATAGAACTCTATTTGCTATGGGAAAAAATAAACACACAAATGCTACACCAAGTCTACATTGTGCTTTACAGACCCTCAGACGTGCACTCCAAACTGTCCCAGATCGCTACTCTTACAAGTAACTTGGGACAACAGAACAGAGGCATTAATAGAGTAGCAAAAACTCCTTCACTGAATCCACCAACGAAAATGCATGCATTCAAGGTTTTTCTGGGTTATTAAAATACTGACTTCATTTTCAGCGAACGAGACAATGCAGAAATAACAACCTGTTCAATTCTCGTTCATTCCCAGGAGTTTCACGATACAACAGTATAACCAGAAGTGTTCCTTGAACTATGTATTACAACTATTTCAAGGCACATTTTATAGAGAAGCACAATACAAAAAACCCAGGTATACAACGGAATAAAAACACCCCACCAACACTGAAGACAGTTGCCATCATGTGCCTTCTGTATGGAGCATTTGAGATCAGTTCTTAGTATGAAGATCGAAAAATTCTCATTTCTGCATGAAAACATGCAGTGAAATTCTTATCACAACCAGTTTTTCTTATACGTGCTAGTTGTGATCAAATATATATTGCTTCCAACAATTTTAAACCTGCATTTAGATGGAACGTACATTTTTGTACAGTCCTAATTTTGAGGCATCCTCAGTATTACCAACCATCCAGAAAACAGTTCATTATTTAGCAACAGTGACTTAAGGCTGCATCAAGTGCTAGAGAGCCCAAAGGCTAAACAGTCAAATGTGTACACTACCACTGTTGTGATATCAAATACCACTCTTGTGGTTATGCAAAACTTTTAGCAAGTAAACTCTTTAATGCAAAATTCACCTCATCGAGTTTTGACCCAGCAGTTCAGTGAACAAGCAGGAAGTCCACAGTCTTATTGGCAAAACTGACTTATAGTGTCTCTAAGTCACTAGGCTCAAGGTTAAGAGCGAAGCATATTCCATTTCTACATTTTACGGGAATTTTACATGTTCAATTCATGATTTATAATCTCTAGGTTCTCTCTCCTCCAAACTGTCTGTAGACACAGTGTGCCACAGACTTAAGACTTCTGTTTCTCCCTCTATTTTCTTCAAATAGAACAATTTTGCAAATGTCTACATGTTCTAGAAAATATTTTTTTCGAAGATGGCCATTTCTTCAGAATAGTCCGACGCTGTCAGGCCTCTGAAGCAAAGGGGAGAAAAAAGCTGAAACACAAGGTTCATCTGGTAAGTTTTACATTAAGCATTACAAGCTGGACAGTATAAGAATGTGGCTTTTGCCTCAAAACGTCTGAGTCTTGGTGTGGAAACGAGTACTTGGCTGTCCCACCATAGCATTCTCGTAGTGGGACTGTCAGGGAAGTCTTGACTGGGGAGTATTTGTTTTGTTTACCTATCAGGCGTAAATTTCCAGGCACTCAGTTCATTTTGGGCTTGTTCCAGTTTGTCTTTAGTCTGTTCCAGTTCACCTTTCATTTTTAGGAAAAACAAGTTGATGGCTGGGTCCACCATTGTTGATCGCAGTTGGGCAACACTAGGCTGCTGGACTTGCTTGAGGTACTGAATCTGATTCTGCATAAAATAAGAAAAGAAGACTGTTATTTATACAATATTAAAGAAAAATTGTAAGTCATTTCAATACAAATAGTTACTCCAAAGTTAACATCAAGATATCTTGCCTTCTTTCACCCTATAACCTGAAAAATGCAGAACAAAAATCACCTGTGCACACCTTGCACCCTTGTCCACGTGCCTGCTCACCCAAGCCCCTATCCTAAGCAGCTGCCATGCTTAACCTTTCACAACAGATTCCCTTCCAGATCCCAGATTATTTTCTACGTGTCAACTTACATTCATTAGAGCAATATCTGGAGCATTAGAATGTTCCCTTTCTTTGGCATCTGCCTGCACTCCGTGTGGGGAGCAAAGAGTGTATGGAAAGAATTACCTGCTTAAACAGTTAATTCCCATTTAAGTTCAGTGAAGTTATTAAGGAACATTACAGCTAAAATTAACATGAAATATTTACAAGCAAATAATAAGAAGGGTTTTAGAACCTTCTAAGGTTTTTTGCAACTGCAATAGTCACTTATGATGCAATATTGTGTATTTTTCAACAAAATAATTTAGAAATATTAACAGCAATTATACAGATTTTGGTTGGATTTTATTCTCTTGCAATAACTACAAGCCAAAGGAGTTAAAATTTTATATGTTTAGAACACTTGCAATAGTCAAAACCTCAGAATTAGCAACTGAGAGGTTTGCTTTTAAATATAGTATTATTCAAAATGAACCTAAATAGGAATAACCTCTAAAGTTTCTTCAATTTTAATCCCATCATAACAGATATATCTTTAATTGTACTAGAAGTACGTATTTAGAACCCTGCTAACCACTGATACCACATCAGCCTCACAGAATGTGTTGATTCTTAAATTCAATTTATTATGCTCCCTGTATGACACACATTTTTTCATCAACAAGAAGTGACATTAACTGAAAGTCTGATGGGTTTGCTTCCCATGCAAGCAGTCCTGCAACCAGACTTGAGAGCAAGAGAATTTCACTGACAAACCCTAAAGGGAGTCTCCCTGCACTCTCTGCTTTCCTTGGGATACATAGCACAGACAGCAGCACTGACAGCTTAACTATGTTTCTGTACATACAGTTACTTTCTTATGGGGTCTTTCCACAGCAGTGGTGAAGAGGAAGACAGAAGTCGTATGTACATTCAGTGCGCAGTAGCAACCTCAGCGACTTTTAAATGGAGTATAACATGTTTTAATTTATATATTGTTAAATAGCAAAAATTCCTGGATTTCAAGTAAGTGGTTTCAAAGGTAATGGAATGACTGAAGTATTTCCTTTGACACATTAATTTGATATTACAAAAATAAAAATATTTAGCTACTTAAAAATACTGAAATTGTCATACTGTAAATTTTACAAAGACAAATTTCTATGTATGCAGAAAGAAATATGAAGGGAACAAAGCACTGCATATAAATAATTTCAAGAAATAAAGCACTCAAGAATCCACATACAAATATTACCTAGAAACAGCAAGTCCAGATTAAGGTTATGCTAACATTTCTTGGATGGCATTTTACCCCTCAGGTCCTTTGCCTCCCTGAATGCACAATATATTGCTCACTGAATAAAGATCAAGTTTGTTCATTGTTATTGATGCATATTTTCTATTCACTCAATTTTTTGATTGTTCTTCGACTGAAAGTATTTCAACAACGTGTCAATTCTTTGTGATGGCTAGAGCCTAGTAGACAGTGAAACGGCCAACTTCACTAGCAACATGTTTCAGAAATACAATCATGATACAGCAACATTGTTCCAAATCCATTTTAAAGAGGCATCACTAACTGGGAAAAAAAAAAATGCCATATTCCTTGTCTTACCAAGGCCCAGAATCCTCCCTCTTCCACTGTAAATCTAAAAACTGTAACAGATTCCTTGCATCACTAGCACACAGAAGGCTGCCACTGTTCCTCAGTCATGCCAGAAATGCACTCTGAAGGACCCAGCCAATGCTGTGCAATGCCAGTTATTTTTCAATCTCACTGGGGTCTCTCCAGCTCGCACTCCTGAGCCCAGCAGATGGCAACTGCACAGGACTTCAGCTCAACCATCATTTCTAAAGCAGTCATGTAGAAAAAACTTACTTAAGCTTAGCAACCCTTGCTCATTCCCTCTCCAAACTTAAAAAGACCATTCTTTCCCTCCACTTTTTCCAACTCAAATTTTCTCGATCCCTCCACAAGTGCCTTCTCCAGTTGTTAACTCCAGAGTTCTCATCTGTCAGGCTTTTCATCCATAAAGACCTAACAATCTCCTCCCAGTACGACCTGTTCCTAAAGCAGGCCAAATGTCTTCCCTTTTCTGCCAACTTCCTAATTACATCTGTCTTCCTGCTTAGCTGGTCCAAACCTCACATTCTTGCTCCCTCTAATCACTTTCTAATATGAGTCACTTCCCACTGATATTCCAGGTGGTAAGGGTTAGGGAGCAGAAGATTTTACCTGCAGTCAGGACCAACTTCAGGCTATAGCTGAACATACAGGAATAGTCTTGTCCAATGCCAGACTCCAGGGAATGCCCACTCTTAACACCCAAAATGCCTACGGACTGTTCATATTCCCAAAAATGCAAGCACAAACTAGCTGGTATTTTTCAAAAGCCCCTCAGATGGACATGTAGAGGTAATTTTCACAAACAGAATAAAAATCTTACTATCAACTTTCTCTCTGTTCCAACTCAAGGCAAGAGAGCCCTGAAAGCAGTCTATTTAGAGGACACCAGGATGTGTGAGGTTTTGTTTACCTGGATTTTTATCTTTTTGCTAAACACAAACAATGACACTTTCAATCCCCCTAGTTCTCACATTCTTGGAAACAGTTGCATGCTTTCAGCTGAAATCATCTAAAGATAGCTACAAAGAACACACTCTCTAAAATGAAGAATTTACAAATCAGATCACAGGCACCTGAGAGAAAGTGTAAGAAATCTAAGTCAGATCAACTGTATATCCTTCTTATAAGGAAGGAGTAGGAAGGAATAAAGTGCACAACTAAGAAGAAAAAAAACACAACAGCGCTGTAACCTAAACCACAAGAGTAATGACTATCTAGTGCTACACTCCAATTTCACCCACAGAAAGTTCCACTCACAGTTATCTGTTCCATGAAAAACATATTTGAGCAGCAAGTATTTCCAAATGTCTACCCGCTTACTGATGCTCAGTAACTGTGCAGTAGCCTGGAAGGAGGTTAAGGCCTTTCCTTTAAGTAGCATTAACTACTCTGTTAACTACTCTGTTTATTCCTCTGCCAGAAATAAAGCTTTATGTAGAAACCATAGCCAATACCTTACCCACACCTCCCCAAGAGCTGCAACCTCTTCTAGGGGGTGTTCCTGCTGAGGGAAGGTAGCTCAAAGCTGCTGCTGACAACAAGGGCACACAAGATGTTAGAAGCCTGAACTTCAAGGTAGCCCTTAGTCACCCTAAAACCACAGAGTAACTTTGCAGCACCTGTCACAGATTTTTACTAAGCTACTGGCTCTGAAGAAATCCTTATATTCTCCTGTTAGACTCAGCACAGAGCACTAGAGAGAATGGAGCTATGCACTCCCATCTTGTTTCTTCAAACACAGCACTGACACAGAATAAGGGCAATGATTCTGCTACTGCTGCTCTGACATGCACACCTACACTTTCTAGATGACAACTGGTGACTTTCATAAGCTGAAAACACACTAAAAAGCTACTATTTTAAAAAAGGGTGAAAATTAAAATGCCAAAATGGAGTTCATCACGCCTTATTTTAAAACAGAGCCAGTGTACTTGAGTAAGCAAGGTGTTATACACAAGTAACCAAAAAACTCAGTCTTTGCCAAGTACTAGCAGGTGAATATGGTACGGTATTAAGTTTTTAACCACATAAATTTGAAAGCGTTAAGTTTGTAAGAATAAAATGTCTCAAAAACATATCTGTAGTTTTCCAGAAACTAGATACCATAAAAGCTCAGTCTTTCTAATTAAACCATGACAGGAAACACTGAAGGCTTACATATAAATGTTACTGGTATATTTTATATGTAAGTGTGGATTATAAAACACTTGTTAACTGTAATAAAAATATGGAAAAATTATTTTATGGATTAAAATCAGGCTATGTCAAATAACATCATATGATGAATAGCTTATTAAATGATTTAGCAACCTATAGCTTAACTTTGCATCTTGTCCAACGACGTATTCTTCTATTCTTACTGTAGTGGAAAAAACACTCTCTAGGAATACAATGCTAAGTAGCCCTTTGGACCTTCTTGAAACTGTGTGCATTTTTAAACTTGAAAATACCTAAAAGTGACAATGTCTCCATTATACACCTCCAGTGTATCCATTTTCTACCTCTTCTTCAAGGATGCATTCTCCTACCTCTATACACTATGGAGATTACATCCTTGGTGTTAATTCTTGAGTCAAGAGAAGGAGAAATATAAGCCATTTGAGTGGGTGGGCATGTGTCAATTTTTTGTTTCTTTTTGGTAGGTTGTTACCCACCCTTTAAGTACACTGAAAATAAAAGCTCTTCAGAAGTTCTTCTAAAGAGATGTTCTGGAAAGATTATGCAGCCATAAACATCTAACAAAGTGCAGTCAAAAACCCCAATAGTCTCCATGATATTGTCAAATTCAAAGCATTAAATACTTGAAGTTTATAATTTCAAGGGAGGAAGAAGTACAAATACAGTACACACAAATTTGGTTTTGGTGAAAAACTTATATTTCTTTTTATTTATTTATAGTATTTATTGCTTTAGCTATATGCTTAGAAGTTTAAAAGAAAAAAAACCACTATTACTGCTGTTCCACATAGCACAATTTATTAGCAAAACTTCACAAATGAAGCAGGACCAAATACAGTAGCCTTACAACTAGGGAATTGCTGCAGTACAGTACCAGATATTCACTGGCATCCTGGGCTGCATTGGCAAGAGCTCTGCCAACAGGCTGAAGAAGGTGATCCTTCCTCTAACTTGGCACTGGTGAGACATCTGGGGTACTGGGTCCAGATCTGGAAACCCCAGTATATGAGAGACACAGACATATCAGGGTGAAGCCAATGAAGGGCCATGAGGCTGATTAAGGGGTTGGGCATTGACACAAGTGGCTGAGAGAGTTAGGGCTGCTCAATCTGGAGAAGTGAAAGTTCGGGGGATGTTACCAATGTGCATAAATACCTGATGGGAAGCAAGGAAAGCAAAACCAGTAGTTCCCACTGAAAGCATAGAAGGGGATGGGCACAAACTGAAACACAGGAAGTTCCACTTAAACGTAAGAAAACACATTCTGCTGTGTCAGTAGTTCAATGCCAGCACAGGTCACCAAAGAGTTTTGGAGTCTCCATTTTAGGAGATGCTGAAAAGCCAATAGTGCACAGTCCTGAGTAACCTGGTCCAACTGACCCTGTTGTGAACAGGCAGACTGGACTAGAAACTGCAAGTCTCTTCAACCTCAGTGACTCTAGGCTTTGTTTTCTGCCACAGCAAAGTAAGCCTCTTCATTTTTTTCCTGTTTATAATACTATTTACCATGAAGTGATCTTACAGTCAGAGAGAATGAAAATACTGTGAAAAGAGCAGTGAAAATACTGTGTACAGAGTTCAGTCACACTACTATACCTGTACTTGACAGCTCTGGAAAACTTCAGGCAAAAAAGAAAGGAAGACTTAAAAAGCAAAGGAAAGCTACAACACTAGTTAATTGTTTTGCACAGAGCTTGTATTTTTCCTAAGAGACGCTCTGAAGAATATATTACTGAAACTAGCAATAAGCTTTTTACAATCCTCTCAGAAACTGCCAGATTCAAGCAGAATGAAAATTATGTTAAGAAGGTAATCCAAAATGAGATAGTTTCTAAGAAACCAAAACTAAACACAGATATAAAAGTCACAGAAAATGGCCTAAAATAAAGGTGAAAAACAAAGATCAACAAAGGATGTATTTAGAGCACTAGAAATTAAGCAGATCTGCCAAATTTCAAAAGAGCTTTGAACAAGTTAGCAGCAATTCACCTATCCAGCCAAGTAGACAGAGGCTTACAAATACCTTGTTATCCAAAGGCGATGTAAGTATCGGCCTAAAACCTCCTAAATGAAACCAAATAAACTCAGTCATACCCTTACGTTTTTATTTGTTCCTGACTCTAATGACACTCAGAAGTAATATTTCTGTACTGCAGATAAATGCTAGAAGAGAGTAAGCATGGCATGTGCAAGAATTAGCTTGAAGTAAAAGCCCTTCCAATCACAACTGCTGCTCAAAAATCAACAGAAATACCTAATATTAAAAAACCCTCAAAGTTTAAGAAGTGATCTTTACTAATTCAACGAAAGCTTTAAACACAGAAAATATGATGATGTACATACACAAAAAACATAGCATAGCACATAGATACTGGCTCAACAGCTGATATTGCTGCAACTGTCTGAACACACTTATCCTTTCTAAATACTTACAGTACACTCTTGCATCTCCTGTTCCTTAGTTGCCAGCCTCATCACCAGAATATTTTCTCTTCGGGCAGACTCTTGCTGTTGCTGTTTCAACTTCTCTTCAGATTCTCTCAGCCCCGTCACATCATTAGCTAACACAAACAACAACACAGAGAAAGCATGTTTTGTAGTACCCTCTCATAGGAATTTTTCAAAATATAGCTAAAAGAAGCCAAAACCCAAATTCATAAACAGAAGTCTAACAGTTACACTTTTTGCAGTCACGTTTATAACTAGCATAAACAAAACCCAAAATATCATTAAGTATTAGAAAAGCTTGACAACAGATAGCTTTAAATCTATATTCCTGGTCCTCCTTTAAGACTTACTAAAATTTTGAAGATGTTTCCATGTTTATATAAGAAATCACTTTTACACTGCTTGTTGAACCAACTATTATTACAACCTGCAGTCTGAAACTTGGTTGGAACTGCCCGGGTATGCAGAAGAAAAACTGAGGCCAGAGTGGCACAGGAGGAAAGTCTGTATTCTCGCAAAAAATCTGTAGTCTGAAAAACAGGGCTGTTTATGGGTAATCCTCAAACTGGTCTCAACACTCCATGAGCAAACAGTAAGACATTCAAGAACATTCTGTCACAACTAGAATTCTGATCTATGGAAATTTATGAAAATTTATATATAGAATATGAGAGAAGGCAGCACATTGCCAAGTTCCTCAAACAAAAACACATGCAAGCAACTCAATACCAACTGTATTCATTCTGCTACTTGTCATATGAAAAACAATTAAAAATTTTAATAACTTAGATTTTAATTTTTTTCTAATTTCTTGAGAATAATCAGCTGTAAATATAACCCAAACACTATAAATTGTTTCAGGACAATGATTTATAAAAAAAATCTTTGCAGATAATTCATTAACACTGATTACTATGGCATGTACTGTTTCCAAAATCATGAAACTGGGTATGTTGAAACAACTTATTTCTCTATGTTTAGACAGTTTGAGATGTGAATGGAATCACCTGTTTCCATTTGCCATATTTTAGTGTCTCCAAAACTCAAAACATTACAAGACAGCAGTAGAAGAAGGATGTAGCAACAGCAAAAGAGAAGACATCCATTTGGACTGACAGAAAAATACCCTTTAAACTCAGTGGTATTACATCTTTAAGTATTTAGACTGAAACGGTGAGTGGTAAACAGGAAATACACCATCTCTAGCTGCCATCATAACTTTAAAAGTGACTTAGGACTGGCTGTTCAGTCACTCCCAGAATGTATTCATATTTTCACATTTCAGAATAGATGTTTTCCCCATATCTTCCAAAAAATCAAATTTTAATGACCATGTAAGAATGACAATCAAATTTGCCTGATTAGATTCAAATAATCATTGGGGACTCATTTTAGACATTTACCTCTAAAAACTATTTCTCCTCCCAGTCTTACAAGCCCATAAGACTACTACTTACAATCCCACAGACATTCCCGGGGTATTTTGGTAGATAAAGTTTCCTTTTCTAATGGTAAAGTTCCGAAAGTACACCTATTTATGGGGTTATGCTTTGAGCTTTTCCCTGCCCGCAGTCTGTGTCCCAGAGATGCAAAAACAAGACTTTTTAGATGGTGTGATAAATTTGCAACTGAAAAATGGTAAGGAAGCTGGGAGAGGCTGAAAACTTACGGCAGAAAAAACAGGGGCTCTTTTCCTGACACGTAACTGACATAATAAATTATCTCTTATTTCTAGCCCTTTTAGAAAGCATTATATACATTCTGATAATTTGCACCATTTTGAAAGCCAGTTAACTTACAATTAAGGTCTGTGTACTTGCCCTCCAGAGCTTGCACATATGCTTCATATTGCTTCCACCTGTCGCAGATATAAGGAGAAAAAAAAAGAATTTTCTGAAGCTCTGTTTATTAAATCAAGGCAACTCATTCCTAAGCTTTCAGAGCACACACTGATATCATAATCAGAATATGTCAAGAGGGAATTACACAATTGTACAAAAGACAATTCCAGTTTTTAAAAAGGAGCTTTTAATCGTGGAAAGTTAAATCTGCTTTGCATCTCAGAGGAATAAAATGGAAGTTGTGCATTACAACTTAAAACTGACATCTTAAAAATCCGTATTTTAGACAGAGTCAAACACTACTTATTTTGTTATCTTCATAAAGTACCCTATATACATCTTATTCTCATAATAAAGCAGTTCAAACAAAATTTTGTAACGAAGCGCGATACAAATACAACATTAAGTATGTTGCCAAGTGAACAGGACAAGCAAAAGTGTATTGTAAGACTAGAAATAGCAGTCTTTGTTAAGCAGTTGTATCAGCTCATTCACTTTAAGACCATCCTCTGATTATATTCATCATCCATAAGCCAAATAGTTGAGTAACTCTTTGAAAACATGCTATTTAGGCAATTCATCCGCAGCCAAAAAACATCACTTAAAAACAGCACTGCATTTTATACAAACCATCAAATCAGTAGCAAATAAAGTCTGCTGTAAAGTTTAGCATAAAATGCTCTAAGTTCACAGCACAGTGTTTTGGAATTTTTAAGTAGTACTGTGCACCTAACCATGTGTGTTCCTCGTGATGGTATGATTGCACATTATAAAGAAAATTCATCTAATAGCTTACCACTAAGAAGAAGGTGCCTGTTCCCTCCTCCCAATTAACTTCTCCCCCTGATGTGTATTTTATGCCAGACTCATCACAATTGCTCCATTTTAACTCTCTAACCTACACCATTACTTTAATTGAAACTATAAAGCCTATCTCTAGGTAATTTGGACCATTTAGTGAATTCAAACAGCACAGTAAAGGGTCTAAAAAGCATCAGAGATCTGTAACAGCAAGACCACATCACTGGGAAAAGGAAGCACAAGATCTGTTCCTTTAAGCAACAAAAAAAATTTTACATCTCTTCAGCTGAACATGGCAATAGCATGAATGAACTCTCAAAGCTCCGCAAAAGGGAGCAGTAGTATTCATACTTAACCCTTAAACTAATCTCTCTGCTCTAACAAGTTTCACCATATGACCATTAAAAACTCTGTTAGTTCAGGAGATTTCAATCTACCAGAGGTAAAACTGAACTGGTCTACTAAACAGCAAATCTAGAAAGAAAGAACCTAATTTGACATTAAAAAATGACATGCAATAAGCAGTTGGTCTTCAAATATACCGGACTACTTGACTTTTAAGTTACATCTCACAGCTCAAACCCAGTAATTTTATCAAAATCGTGAGACCCGCACACTCCCCTAACAGGAGCAACATACAGAGCAAGCGAAATAAGGACATGAAACACAAGTTAAGTAGATGTGCCAGAGGAAAAGAACCCCCGAAATAACCACCCACAAACAAACCATGTAGCCTATGGTCACCAAGAATGTTGTAGATAATACCTCTAAGTCACCTCTCAATAACTACTAGTATTTAGACAAGAACCAAACAAGAAGAAAACCTACACAGCACTAGGCCATGTCATGGATTTCAAGTCATATGCCTAGCAACACTTCTGGGAAACGTAACAATTCAGATGTGGCATTCTGTCAAAAACCTGGTGAAGACTCTTGCACTTCAAGCAACTTGTACTGGGTTTGGCTGAGACAGAGTTAATTTTCCCCACAGCAGCCCTCATAGCACTGTGGTTTGCACTCATAGCTAGAATGGTGTTGGTAACACACCAGTGTTTCAGCCACTGCTTGGAAGTGCTCATACATCATCAAGGAACATTTTCCAACATTCCCCCCTCACCACTAGGAATGAGTGAGATCTTGGGAGGGAACACAGACCCTTGACCTCCTTGCCCCAGATTTTGCCTTCCGGCACACCTGTAGCAGACTAAGGCAGCTCATTGCTGAATCTGAGTGGGGGAAGAATGACAAAGGCTAAAAGCCAGATTTTTTGTCCCCCATTAGTTTGCTTTCCACTCAGCATGGTAGCTTATGTCCATAACCTGATGTTTCAAAATTAATAATCTGAAGAGCTTCACTGAAGTGCTACTTGGAAAGGCATTTGCAGGGAGACTCCTGAATCTGTTCTGCATTCAAGGGATGGCTTACAGTCTCACAAGAACTGGAAGGTAACTGAGCAGCATTACATCAGTTACTCATTTCACTTCATTCTCTAAAAATATTAAGCAGACTTTATAAAAGCAATTTGAAGTCCTAAATATTTTTCTTGAAGCACCCATTTTTTATGCTGAGCTTTGGGGTTCACAGTAAATGACAAGCAGTTAGGGGTTAAGACACACACTGCACCCAGGCCATTCCAAAATGACTGGCTCTAAGTCCTTGTTGACTGAAGTTTAGTAAAAGCACTGTATTTCCTCAAAAATGCTAGTGAATGTTGGAGTGCTTCAGTGTTTTACCAGCTAACCACTCAGCTAAATGATAAGGGCAATACTGATCAGATTTTTAGCTATGATCCAGAGTACTTCTTTACTGTGCTCCTGGCTCTTCTTTCACTCAGAAGCTCCTACAGTCAAGCTAAGTAACTACTGCATTAAAGAGGGGAAAGTTTAAGATGAGTCCACAGCAACAAGTCATGAGACAAGCAGAAATTCAAGGTCAGACCTAAAGGCTCTGTATTGGTCCTGCTCATGTTTAGCCAATAAAAGTTAAGATGAGCAAACCTAAATTATGTACTTCTTGGAAAAGAATGGTAAAATTTGGATTGATGTCACAGAAACGGAAAAAAAGAAATTAATCTTTTCTACCTATGCATTTCATCACTACAACTGTATAACAAGGATAAGTTATTACATAAAATACTAAAAGGTGATTATACAAGTCTGTCTTAAAAAGCATTTGCCTCACCCAAGTATGGGCCAAAAAAATACATTCCAAATCTTAAGACAATCTAGAGGTCAACACATGCTTTTCTGTGTCTCAAAGTAATAGAAATGGCATTGATTAAAATATGTGCAATAATATTTTATTCCAGCCTACAAATGAAGCCAGCAGTTAGTGCAATAATTGCTAGTTTTATGACAAATCACAGTTAGATGTGAACTAGAAATCCATAATTTGTTCCCAATACAAAAAAAGTGTTTGAAAGATTGACCAATGCAAACTAATAAAACGGACATGACCAAAATGGAATTTAAACTTCCATTTCTCGGTATACTGAATGGCCACTCTCCTTAAATCCATCAAGTGCCCTTTTTGAGAGCATGTTAGTTTTCCTACACACTAAGAAGATGATTCAACAACAACATAGCTGTTATTAGCAAATGCCCTTCTGCCTCTTTGTTAACATAGGTGAGCTGCTGACACACTTTATCTCCTTGGGTGTATTCCATCACATTCTCCCCTGAACATGTGCTGGAAATTCATCTCTTCGATGGTAGCAACTAATCATTGCAAGTTACAGAAACTGATTACAACTGACAGCCTGTTTTTGTTTTCACACTCTCAGTCAGAAAGCAAGTGGCACAGAATCTATGTTTTGGTACTTTCACATGAATTTTATCGGAGGAAGTAGGGGCACAGCTTTGGAGACTTAGGAGTTTACTACTGCCAGAGATAATCCTGAGCACAGAAATTTCTATAAAAAGGATCACAAGGCCAAAACCTCTTATGAAAAAAGCACTTTTTCTTACTGTTTAAATACATTTTCCTTTACAGCCCAAAAGACTGGATACCCAGTGGCAGATAGAAACCAGTTTTACATATATGGAGCCAGACTGTGTTTATTCCCTGGAAAAAGCTGTTACCCCAAAAGTAGCTGGCAGGATAGTTTACCCAGAAGGGAGGATAGCTGATCACCATATACACTAAGTGTTGCATACGTAACCCAGTGATTCTACACAATTTAGTCTTTGTTCTATGAAACAGCATTATTTACCTTGAGACCCTAATAATGTTAATAACTCAACATACAAAAAGCCAAGAACTAACGTTTACCAAAACGCACAGACTACTCCAGCAGATAAACAGATGTCCCAGAGATGGCTAGTCTGGATAACTCCTGGTTTACGAATCAGGAAATTCAGGCATATGAAGAGGAGTGGCTTGGGGTGGTTTCTTTAAGCAGGTGATCTGTGCAACAGGATTCCCTATAATTGTTTCCGTGGTGACACTTAAGCTTTCTAAAAAGTGAAAAAGATGGCCAGGCTCTTCCTTATCAGAATTCTAGGCGATGAAAACTTAATTGTAACATTTTTCTGTTAATATCTGAACATGCTGAGAAGACAACTCTATGGACTGAGAAAGTGTAAGAAATCCGGGAGAAGAGTTGACATTTTTAAAAATAACTTGCTATCTATCAAGGAATGTAAGCAATCATATCTTCTGTAGTTAGGAGTGAAGAAAAAAACCACTCGTACTCGTGTTTTACAAAATACTATTAAGGATTTTGTCTCTTGGGAAAAAGTGTTCCCTCCCAATTTACAAATAAAAATATTTGAGACAAGAGGAAAACTTTACAGAAGAGATGCATCATGAAACAAAACTGTTTTTCAGAACAAGGATGCTAAAAGACAATGGAAGAGTAAATTCATACATCTACCACTGAAGTTCACTAAAATGTTGAGATGGAAAAAACACTTTTTACTTTACCTTAAGATAAGCTCATCTCTAGGTAAAACCTTAAAATCTGCTTCACTAAGGCGAACCTATGAAGCAAAAAAAAAGCATAACTTATCAAGCTGTCCTGATTACCTGGAAGGGTGAAGTCACAAGTTATTTTATACATACCTTCTTTGGGAGAGGTTCTTCATTCGTCATTGTGAACTCTGAAGGGAGAGGAAAAAAAGAGTTTTAGTGTCGTTTCTACTGTAAAGGGAACAATGAACAAGTCAGAAACTTTTACTTCTGGCCTTAATTGCTTCCGTTTGCAGTATTACACCACTGAAATATTGGTTCCGCACAGCGCAGCACCACAACACTGTGACATGTTTGCTCCTGTAATCTAGATGATGCCTTATTTCTAAAAATTACCTCAAACTTTCTATTTATGTCTAAAAAGCCAATCAGTAATCAATGCTTCCTATTTAACTAATCAAAACCAACTTCATATCAAACTGACATTTAGTATCTATATAGCATTGCATTTTGCAAGATAAAGGATAATCAGGGTCTGAGGAAAGCAATTTATACTACTGCTCCTCCTTTCTGGAATAAAAGAGAATCATTTGTGAACATTACAACATGTTCTTGCAAGTTCTCATTCTGTTAAGATTCTAATAAACAGGAAGTACTGTTATTTTAAAACTTGTGTGAATATTTTCAGGAAAAGTAAGATGCAAAATAAATGGCTTAGATAGGCCAAACTGAATTCCTCTAGTGCATACAGAGCATAAGAGAACTGCATTTTGCTAGGTTAAATATTCACACTGCCCTGAGTTACAGGACATGCTTCCTTATCTCAAAAGAGTAATACAAAGTATTTTCTAGAACTATGATTATATAAAAAATAGAGTCCCTAAATATTACAGGTATTCAAGTAAGAATAAATGCATGGTTTGCTGGAGGCATGCATCTTTGCAATATGCTTTCCAGTGGAAAAGTTGTATATAATATTAAGAGCTGACAAGCTTGTAAAGCTGCTACTGCACATGTACCAGGGAAAGGATGTGTCAACTCCTTGGTTGTGAACACTTAGCTTTAAAGAAAAAATAATGCTCTTAAGGAGTAAGTAGTCTATTTTCTCAATGATTTTTAAGGATTACCATAGTATTTTCACAATGACACTCAAAAAGCCAATTTAACTCTTCCAAATCCTAAAACTGTCGCTCAATAAGACAAGCAAGCACATTCCAATGAAGCAGAGCCTTTTCAACCTGCACTAACTGACACCATTGACAACTACACAGCACCCTACCAAACAAGGTCCTGGTTAACAACAAAACAAACAACACTCACACTCCCTTCCTACAATAAATACTGACATTAGAATCCACAGAAAGAAAACATTCAGTAGAAGCATCTCACTAATGAATGGCAGCTTCCTGTTGCTAGGCTTAGTAACACACAGGCGTGTAAGTGCTTCCCTAAACTAAGAGGTCCCCTCCGCTCCCACCCCCTTCCCTCCCACTCACAAGAAGTACTCAAGCAATTGCTTGAACTTCTGCATGCAGCTTCTTATTTGAGATTGCTTTACCAAAAATATACCTTCAATATAAAATACAAGCGTAAGAGGCTACTGATACAAATTGCCTGTGTCCGACTCAGTCATTCAGAGTAACTTGAGATTACAGAGGGAACGCTTGTGACTCCTGTATTTAGGCTGCCTACCTTCCCCACTGTAATTCTTCTGAAGATTTTTAGAATTTTTAACTCTTTTGGAATTTGGAAGTAGTCTTGAAGATCTCCACTAACGTTAAGTTCCTGACAGAGAGAAACATGCTTTTTAGCTGTCGCACACAACTACAGCTAACACTGATTAAATGGTGCACACACATTGAGAAATTACATGTGTGTTCCTCAAAAAAAGTACCAGAAGCACACAAATACCAAAAAAGGTGAATTTCCCCCAAAAACCAGGCTTGTAACCCCTGCTGAATTATAATTTATGGCAATTATAAACATATGATTACTGTCACAACCATGACTACAAGAAATCAAAGGTTGATGCTCCATGTAAAGGTAGTTCAATCTTCCATCTCCAGACCTCATACAGAATTCTAGCACCAGACCAGGCTACTCCAACCTCTACACCCAGCATATCACCGTTTACAAAACCACCTCTTGCTTTCAGACATGAGCACAAAAGACTGAAGTTAGGGGCCACTACATTATAGAAGTTACTGCCTTACTGCCACCTATTATTACTTGCCATGATAGAACCACACACTAAAAAACAAAAGGACATTAGCTAAAAAGTATTCTGTAGGTTATTCTGGAAAAGTTACGTTGATCATATCTATAGATAAACACTTAGTGCTCTTTCCACACGAATGAATTTCACCTCGCTACTGCCCTCCAACAGCTTTTCGGGAACGTGGAGTAACTTAGCAGAAGCTTCAACATTTATTACTGCTGTATATTGCTATCGTTGTGCTCCATGTTTCTAAGAAACATCAGCAGTGCCAGGCTGGCTGCAGCAGCTGTCACGGTGACTTGCCTAGTTTTCTGTTAAGGAACAGGTGAATCTCTACGCGACGGACAACTGCAACTGGAATGTTCATTCTTTGAATCTAATACAGTAACTTCTCAAGCACTGTGCATCAAGAGATGCTTCTTATCACTTGGCTCTCCTCTAAAAGAGATCATCTCTCTCCTACCCATATCAGAAACATCTTGCAAGAACATGATGAAGTGTTACCTTCTACAATAAAAAGAATCAATGTAAACAACATTCCAGCATAAATGACTGGAATTAACACGATTGTATTTTGTGATTTATATTATGGACGGCTTAACTGTACTATCCCAACTAAGCACTTTCATGATTTTGCAGAAACAGTTGCTGCCACACACCACTTCTGCGTTATCTGCTCCTGGCAACAAGCAACATAAAACCACACTCCATACTTGGAATAACATTGTAACAGGCACTAAAAGAATTTTTATGAAAAGTCAACATTTTAGGTTTCTACGGCAATTTCAATTAAAAGAGATGTGAAATGGGGAAAGCACATTTTAATTCTAGTCACTCTGGTAGAAGCCTGCACACCTTTTTCTACAACGTTTATAAAACACAGGACTTAAAAAGTCTTTTAAAAAACTCAATAAAAAAAAGTAATTGAATGAGGTATGAGGCTTTACTCGTTATACCCGAACTGAGAGTTATTTTAATGATACAAAGAAAGAGTTCCATGAGGAAAACCCCAATATGGACTCCCAACTCCCAAAGCACATATGTGTGTGCACATATATACAAACATATAATTTACAGAATCACTGAATCATTAGGTTTGGAAGGCATCTCTGGGGATTACATAGTCCAACGCCCCCCGTCCCCACCACGGCAGGATCGCCTAGAGCAGGTGACAAAGGAACGGGTCCAGGTGAGTTCTGAATGTCTCCAGAGAGGGAGACTCCATGAGCTGCCTGGGCAGCTGTCCCGAACGAGTATGCCTGAGATTACTCAAAAATTTCTCAGATCACACTGCAGCCTGGAAAAGAGTTAAGGGGGAATGCATCACCACAGCAGCCTGTTCCAGTGCTCTGCCGCCCTCAACGCAAAGTTCTTCCTCATGCTGCGGTGAAACTTCTTGTGTTTTAGTTTATGGCCATTGACCCTCGTCCTGTCGCTGGGTACCACTGAAAAGAGTCTGGCACCATTCACTTTAAGACAGCACCTGCCTTTAGGACATTTGTATGTATTGATGAGAGCCCCTCTCAATCTTTTCTTTTCTAGAGTACACAGGCGCAGCTCACGCAGTCCCTCTTCACAACAGAAATATTCTAGATCTCCTCCAGTAACTCCATGTCTTTCTCGTACTGAGAAGCCTTTTGATGTTTAAAAAGAAAAGCTTCACAGTAGCCCCGTAACTGGCCAGCCCTCACACTCGCCTCAGCGGGGGTCCCGCCCCCTCCGCCCCGCGGGCCGCAGCCGCAGGTGTTTGACAGACCCAGCTGCTACTGCCGCCCCCGAGGCCCGGCAGTGCCCGCCCCGCCGCCCTCGCTCCTGTCCCATAAGAGAAGCAACAAACGCGGCTCCCGCGGCTGGGAACGCGGCGGCAGCCCAAGGCAGGGAGAGGAAGATCCCGGCCGCGCAGCCAGGCCGGGCTTCAGGGCCTCGAACAAAATGGCTCTAAGTGCTTCCGCTCCTTCCCCCCGCGCCCAAGGTGAGGGATGGAGGCGCCGCTGAGGTTCGGCACCCCGGGCTGCCCGGTCTGTCCGTCCCGCCGGGGCGGAGCGCTCGCGCGGCCACTCACCTCCCGCCCGCGGCGCGGAGGCCCCGCGCCCCTCGCACGCCGCTTGCCTGGGCCGCGCTCCTTCTCACATCGAGCGGGGGCGAAACTCCGCCNGAAGCGGCGGCTCCCGCGCGTTGTTAGAGCGCCGATTTAAAGCCCGTCGGCCGAACGGGCCGCGCAGTGTCCGTATGCGTGGGGTGCCGCGCGGCCTCCTGCTGGCTGGGGGCGCCGGAGTGCGGCGGGATGGGCCGAGCGGCGCCCGCCGAACCGGCTGAGGGGAGCGGGACCCGGCGCCTCCTGGGAAAAGCGCTTGGCGCCTTCCCGGAAGGCTGGCGGAGAAGATGGGATCTCTGGGAAGGAAAAGTGCGCGCAGCAGTAAATTGAGTGCAAGATGGGTGCCGGGCTTCTTGGCGTGACTGCCGGGCCTGCATGCCCGCCGGTCGGCGGCGTCGCTGCGAGCCTGTGTCCTCAGCCACTAATTAAAGGACTTAAATTTCAGCTGCTTCCAAAGAAGTTAAACATCAGTTTCCGCATTTGGGAATAAAAATCAATAAAGTAAAGTTGGCCCTGCATTGCGGTCTAGCACTGAGCTGGAGCTTTATTTTAAAGTTTATCCTTCCTACTATCCGTGATTTCCGAAGCTGTGCTAGTGGGTAAATACTTTGCCGGCAAAGTCGTAAAGCTGCTGCAGGCTAAATTAGTCTGTCACCTGGGTTACACAGATAAAACAGTTTGTCATTCAGTATGTGAGTGCTGAAGGTGCTACAGAATTCTCTCCTGACTCTTACTGATAGCAGAAAGAATATAATCAATACACATATAATCAATGCACATGGTCCCACATCCACCTGTATGGGTATATATGACTACACGGATTTTTCATTGAGAACTTAGAACGTTTAAAAACCACGCTACAAGTGATTTGACGTAGCTGCCCGAGGTAGGGTGGTATGGTGACCACAAGGAGAAAAGACCTGAATGAATGCTTTTGAAATTTTTCGTCAGTTAAAAGTGAAAAGAGATACACCGTGATTGCTGTAGTTACATGCTCCTGCTTTCCTTGCAGATACTTGTTTTAAGCATTCAAGATAGCAATTTGCAGATGAAGACATCCCAGGATATGGCAGCATGAGGGATGCACAGAAATATTAGAGTAGGCCTTAATAAGAACATTATTGTAGCAAATTGACTTAATTTCCTTGTGTGCAAACCTAAACATTACAATAAAGTTCCATGTAAACCAAGCAAGAGAACAAATTTCTTTCTACATAAAATAGATACAGATGTACACTCAGGGCTGCGGCTATTTTGTGTACAAAATACCTAACATTTTCTGTGTATCAGTGTTGATTTAAAGTCAAGATCCTCCAGTACTTTGTCTAGAGTTTGGCTACTTTTTGTTATGTTCAGAATCCAAACTTCCTTTGTGTCTTCTTAGTAGTAGAGATAAAAGTCTAGCTCTGATACACTCTAAGGTGTGGGATAGTAAACCTTCCACAATTGTTTGCGTTCACGAGCACGTAGAAAGTATTCCTGTATTTTTTTCCCCTTGTCAGCAGCTAGTTATTTTAAATTTATCTTTCCAAGTGTAGATTACATTTGTGGGAAAATATGCTAGCTGAGCAAGAGGCAGGCAGCCAGGGGCATGTAGAGATAAGTGGAATCAGCCTGCAGAGCTTAATATTCTGGGCTGCCTTTCTTCTGTACTTTCAAGTTAGTAAGTGTATTATCAGGCTACACCTATAATTTTGGTTTAGGGAAATAAGGGCAACAATTTGGTAACCAGTCCCCTGATAGCTTTGGGAAGAAGACATTTAACTGAAATACTCTTTTGTTCTGTTTGCACATCACATTACACAGTGAGAACTAACCTGAAACTTTTTAGTGCTGGAGTTTGGAGTACTGTTCATACTTGTGGCATTTTAAAGGACCTTGAAATATCAAGAACTAAAGAAAGGCCAATTGGCTCTTGCAAAGGCTGTCCTTGACTTGCAAGGGCTGGAGATGGAGCAAGGCAAACCCGTAGTACATCTGCAGCAGAGAATGAGCTCTCAGGCACACCAGAAAAGGCTGCTGCAGCCTACAGGTGTGGGAGAAAGATAAAATCTATGGATTGCACTGAGAGGAAAGTGATACAGAGAGACCCTTCAGGTAAATACAAGGTAAAGACCTGGGCTGCAGAAAGCCCAAATTTGACATTGGAGAACTCTCTCTTTTAAAGAAGCTTCCTGAATGCTAGGCTGCAGGCTTAACACTGTCTTTATATCCCCTGCCAACATGCTTTTATGGTTCTTAGTGGAATTATCACCTATTTTTCGTACATCTTTATAGCAAGAAGTAACAAAGTAACTAAACTTCTTTAGAAAGCTCTTGCAATAATTACTTTCTAATTAACAGTAAATTTTATTTATTTATTTATTTGTAGTTAGTGAACTCCAGAGCCTGTCCTGAAGACATCCCCTGACTGATAAGCCATCCAGATACAATTGCAACCAAATGGTGGCTCAAGCTAAATTCATTTTTGGGGATGCTTGATAAATACTGCAAGCTTGCATTTGGAGTACAGGTGCACATATAGTGGCTAAGGATATAAAATTAGATTAGATTAGATTAGATTAGATTAGATTAGATTAGATTAGATTATGAACATTCCCTTACAAAGATGGATTCAAGGAAAACACAGATTGCTCTTAACATAGCCAAGGACCCCATCAGTCAGGTGGGAGATTGAGAAATTTTAGAAAATGTAGCTCTTTACCTCACTGGGAAAACAGTGTGTCTACTTTTAAAACATGCCTTATGTGCTCAACCTACTCATAGACAACTGAATGTCAGCCCACTGCTAAGAAAACATGGAAAAAGAATTAATTGTCTTTCTACACATGAAAAAAGGCCTTAAGGTAACAAAGGCGTCCAGGAAGCCTGAGTGCCCTAAGCAGATATTAGTACCAATATTTGTGTATAAGACTTTAGAGAATTTGCTGTTACAGGAAAGTTGTGAAATATATTTAAAAGTAAAAACCAGAATTATCTCATATTAAGATTTATAAATTTAAAGTAATTGGATTTTGCTTGGGTTTTTTTTTTCCTTCAAGAGATGCAGCTTAGTTTTTATTAAAATCACAGTCCCCACAAAACTGTTTTTGCAAATATTAATTGACCAAGTGTCAGATTTAGAGGGAAAAAAAACAAGGGCTTCACATTTTGGTGGCAATGCTGATCTTTTAAAAGGTCAGATTTAGAAAAAAGTTATTTAGTGGGAGAGTAAATCAGTGAACACTGAAATTCTCTAACTTTTCGTTTATTTCTAATAAAACAAAGCCACCATTAGCAAATGAAAATGCAAAAATCTTTGTACCTTGAGTATTTTATAGAAGGCACATGTCCATTTGATTGTGTTCATAGCAAAGTAGTAAATAAACTTTGTGCAACTTAGAGCAAGTAAGATCTGAATTGATGACTTCATTTCCCAGAGTTTAAATTTCCAAGAAATAGCAAAATGTATCAGCATAGGGGAATAGTTTTCTATTGAGAACATAATGCTGTTCATTAACTATATTGAATTTAAAAACACAGCTGCCTACTCCCGTTCAGTAGTGTTTTTTTCTACATTTAAATTGCGCAACTTTGATCTGTACACGCATGTTTCATAATTATTTGCCTTTGTGTGATTGCTACATTATTTCACTATGTTACATGCCCCTCTGTCCATTTGGATCTCATCTCATCTGGACACCATCCAAGCAGAGTTAAATAGAATACTGCAAACCTGATAAGACATACCAAGATAAAATTCATCTCTGTTGTTTTTGGGTGCCCCAACCTCACAGCCTGGTTTGCCACTAATGTTGAGCTGCAACACTGTTCCGGTGGTCGGGGCTGAGAGCAAAGGTGCAGCAGGTCAGCTCAAGTCCTGAAGTCCCTAAGTCTGCTTCATATTTGAATTTATTTCTATCTGCTAGTGAACTGTGGGTGCAAAGGGGCTGAAGTGTCGGTTTCTTCAATTCAATATTTGTGGTGTTATTTGTAGTTTTAAATTCAAGAGAATCCTATTCATAAGGCTTACTTCAGGTGTAGTGTCAGTTGTGGGCTTTGAACACCTGCTGACATTTAATCTGAGCTCATCTCACATTATTGACTTTATATTTCCATCGATGGCCTTAAGTTGCAATCAGTCAAATGTTACATTAAGAATGACATATTGGTATATGGTACAGTTGATAAACAAGGTTCCTTGGTGCTGCCCTCATATGTCTGTTACTCACTCTGTACTGAATTTTGAAAATGTGCAAGGACTACATTCAGTCATATATACAGGGTTGCTCAGGAACTGTACAACATTTTTCTAAAACAATCACTGTATTGCTTAAAAGCCTACATTCCTGAGTATTGTTTGTATGTTAGTTCTACTACTTGCTTACTGATAGCCTTTTGAAAAGACATAAAACATGTTTTTCCCCTCTAGATTTAATCTTACATTTTTGTCAGTGTTATCAGCTGCTCTGAGTTCACAGCATCATTAAAGAAAAGCAGTGGTGCATGCAAGTTGCCAATTAATGCATCCTTTAATGCATCTCCTTAGGAGACTGGTACATCAGTCTGCCTAAGCATTTGGCTGCCTGAGTGATTTCCAGAGATTTTCTTTCCTGGAGATATCTGAGGGGATTCTTTTGTTGAAAGCTGGAAGCCTCAAAGTAATTGAAGAAATGTTATGACACATGGTTTTCTGCTTTGGCCTTATCCTTCACAAAGACCAAAATATCTAAAAGGAGGAATATATTATGAGTGTTGGAGTCCTGTAGTATGATTTGACAGAGTTATTGGTGAAATCCAGACCAATCTTGCTCTCCATAGCTGAAGTAGGATTTTTTCCCTGTCTAGTAATGCTGTAGCTTTTTACATTGTAAAGCAAGAATAGAGGCTGAGAGGAGTCAGAAGAATCCAACTCAGGTATCATAGCGCTCCTGTTGCTCATTGTGCCCACATAGAAGGTTCAGATGCATTTTGTGGATGCAGATTTAATACTGCCAAGTTCAGATTAACCAACATGCAGGACGTGACCACAGGTGTACTGGTGCAAATATAACCATATTTATGTTTGTCGGTGTCTACCATGCTATGTGCTTTTTAGGACTTAATTTATACCTTTGTTCTCTGTGAAAACCTACAGAATTTTACTACCTGGATAAAAAAAGAAAAAGTCTCCCAACTTTGTAGCTAAAGTAGGAGCAACAGCACATTTTTAACCATCTTCTTGGCCTTCAGATGCAAATTCAATGCAGTGCTTTGGCTGGCATGTCCCTTAGGCCAGGTATCCATGAATGAGGAAGGAAGGAGTAAGGACTGAAGATCAAAGCTGTGAAATACACCAGTTATTTCAGTACATGTAATTTTTTTTTAACTTTAGTTAGTTAGTTGCTTTGACTTACTTTCTTGGTTCCTCCCTTTATTTGTCCCTTCTTCCTCCAGATATTTTATTATTGTTGCTTCCCACCTCGCGTCTCGAGGCTTCCCACCTACATTTCCCCGCAGAGAAACATTCCTGCCTGCCCGCCCTGCTATGGGTTGCAGCCAGTGCTGCAGCCTCCTCCTCTCCTTCCAGCTTCCTGTCTGTCAGGAGCTCCTGCGGCCAGCGCCGCGTCCTTCCAGGCTACGTCGCCTTTCCCCTTGCGGCATCGCTTCCCATGGAAGCAGCCTGGGAACAGACCCCTGCTTGCCTCTTTCGTCAGGTCAGGCAGGAACAGCTTGAGGGCCAGCGGCGGAGCACTGCCTGTACTANGCCGAGTTGGGTGTTGGCAATCTCTGGGCATCAGTTGCTGAGCAGATCAAACCAGCGATAGGTAGTTTTGTATAGTTTTATTCAAATTATTGTTCTTTGTCCCTGCTCACGCGGATCCTAAGAAATGCAGTCATGAAATAAACAAACTGTCCTTAAAAATACGACAAGAGAGCCGCACGCTTTATTTTGTAAATAAACAATCCGGACGGAGCTGGCAGCCGGCACTGCGTGTGCGAGCGAGGGCCACGGGGAAGTGCCCGGCCCCGCCAACCCCGGATTGGAAAGGAGCCTCTCTCCGGCCGGAGCCCCTCCTCTCTCCGCAGCGGCTGGGAAGGGGCCGGGAAGGAGCCTCTCTCTCCGCCCGGAGTCCCTCCTCTCTCCGCCCCGGCTGGGAAGGAGCCAGCCAAGGCCACGCTCGCCCGATCGATCGCCCCAGAAGGCGGCCCGGCCACGCCACCGCCCGCCCGGCCCCCTCGCTGTCCTCAGGTGCCCGGCGACGAATCCCCTGCTCGGGCTCCGTCCTCCCGCCCCGCCCGCCGGCGGCCGAGGGGCGGGACCGGCGCCGATTCCGCTTTGGCTCCGGCCGCGGCCACCGCTCCGCCCGGGCTCCCCGCTCCGCTCCTCTCCGCTCCTCTCCGCTCCGCTCCGCTCGGTTCCCAGTGCCGCTGCTGCCGCCATGAGCGCGGACCCCGTCGTCTTCGTGTCGGCCGCCAGGACCGCCGTGGGTGAGAGGCGGCGGCGGGCGCGCCGGGGGCGGATGCTCCCGCCGGGGCCGGGCGGGTGTCCGGGTGCTGAGCGCGCTCCCTCTGTGTCCCCCTGCCAGGCTCCTTCAACGGCGGGCTGTCGTCGCTCCCCGCGCACGAGCTGGGCGCCGCCGCCATCCGGGAGGTGCTGCGCCGGGCCGGGCTGGCCCCCGAGGAGGTGTCGGAGGTGATCCTGGGGCAGGTCCTCACCGCAGGTACGGGCCGGCGGCGGGACCATCGCCTCGGGGTTGTGCCATTGAAACGGCTCGGGTTTCGCCTTCCAGAACGTCATCCCTCGCCACTGGGAGCACGGTTCCTTAACAAAGGACTTGAGAGGCATCGTGGCTGCTTCTCCATACGTGGGTGGCTCTGGGTGACAGAAAGGATGGGTTTTTGGAAAGGATGTTGTGGGGGATAGTTCGGGTTTTCTTTAAATCCGTGAAGTAGCCAACAATGTATGTATGAATGTCAGTTTATTTTCTTTGTTACAGCATCCTTCTCACCTTGGTCATCTCAGCTCCTAAATGTAATATCCGAAGTAATGATAACTCTGAGATTATAAGAGCTTGGCCTGCCTTTTTTTTATCTGCAGGACCGACCTGCAAGGTTGGTGATGCCACTTGTTTGGAGACAAATATTTTGATTTAATGAAAATGCAGCTGGCAGGGAATTGTTTGTTTTGGCAAGGTAATGTTTTATCAGTACAATCATAGGCAGGTTTGTATTTTAAATGTGGAGGAAGGAAATATGTATTTTTGTGTTAAAGATGATCCAGATTCCTCTGTAATTTTAGCTTGCTGAATGATGGGCTCTCCTTGTCCTTTTCTTTGTGTACAAAGAGCTTTGGCCTCGGGAGATGAAGATGAACACTGTTTTCTTTGAATATAGTGCTCCTATTATCTCCATCAGGATCACAACAAAGACTGGAAGCCTCAGGTCCATCTGTGCCTAGTTGTGCTTTTGGTTTCCAAATGAACTTTCAGGAGAAGTTAACTGCTGGTGATGTACCGAGGATGTCAAAAATAAACTCTTCAGCAAGTAGTAATTTAAATGGTTTCTCATCTTACACATACAACGGGCTAGGGCTGATCTGAAGTAGTGTTTTCTCTGACCTGGCATCAAAAGCAGAGTTGTAGATATAAAACTTATCAGTAGCAGGTATTTATTGATCAATATAAATGAGAGAGGTTTCTGTTTATAGATTACTGCTGGGCACTTCTCTACTCACCAGCTAAAAGTAGGAGTGA
This sequence comes from Toxostoma redivivum, assembly GCA_013397375.1. NCBI lineage: Eukaryota > Metazoa > Chordata > Aves > Passeriformes > Mimidae > Toxostoma > Toxostoma redivivum. The sequence goes on along the minus strand of VXBI01000285.1, from coordinate 165,207 downwards.
GCTCTGAATTTTAGTGGAATCGGTGTATTGTTGTGAACAGTGACAAGGCGGACATTTGTGTTTTTAAGAGCAGACAAAAGCAAGATGCTGCCTGTTCCCACAGGTGCTGGCCAGAACCCTGTGCGGCAGGCCAGCGTGGCTGCAGGAATCCCGTACTCCGTGCCCGCCTGGAGCTGCCAGATGATCTGCGGGTCAGGCTTGAAGGCGGTGTGTCTGGCTGCTCAGTCCATACTGACCGGAGACTCCAGCATCGTGGTTGCAGGGGGCATGGAAAGCATGAGCAAGGTAAAGCAGAGGATCAGGCTGGCGTTGCGCTGACGCACTGGGAGCAAAGAGCCCAATGTTGAAACTCCGTCTTTCCAGGCTGGCACCTGGAGGCAGATCGAAATGGTTGCTGTGCTTGCGAATGAATTTACACACGCAGCAGTTGACTTCAGTAGCACGCTGCTTTTAAAAAAAGGAAAAGACCTCATGCTGCAGCACTGAAAAGGTGCCCCGCAAACACACACTGCATTTAAAATTCCATTTTAATTTCCATCTAGCCCTGTTTTGGTGAATGATTTGCTTGTGACAGATCGCAATAAGACAGGATTTTTGTATTGCAAGAAGCCCAGAGAAGGAATAACTGAAAATGTTGTTTGCCAAGCAATTAGAACTTGGAAAGAAAGTAAAGCAGTTTTATTTTTAAGTGTTCATCCCAACGCTCTATTCAGGAATGGGTCTGAGCTGGTGATCTGATGCCCAAGAAATGGATGGCCTCTTCTGCCAGGGCTCAGCTGCCTGTGCTGAGAGTGATGTTGACATTCCCTGACAGCAGAGTGCAATTGGAAACTACCTGGAGCAGGCTAGTAGGATGGGAGAGCCACAGCCATGTGGCCCCAGGAATGATAAATTTGGTCTCTGTGGAGAAGAAACAACACTTGCAGTGTGGTGATCTGCTACCAGGGGAATGCACAGGCCAAATGGCATGCCAGCTGGCAGGCTCTGGAGGGACAGGCAGAGTGGGCAGCTGGAGAGACTGCCAGGATTTGGGATGGGTGCCTCCAGCCACCAGGCAGGGGTCTGTCTCTGCAATGGTCTATCTGAATTATGTACTGGAGATGTAAACATCTCACTCCTTTCAAAACATGCTTTTGCAGGCTCCTCATGTCATTCACATGCGAGCTGGGGTGAGAATGGGTGAGGCTTCCTTGCAGGACACCATAATCCTTGATGGTCTTACAGATGCTTTTTATCAGTATCATATGGGCATAACAGGTAAGTGATAACAGTCCATGAAATGAAATGGTCAGCTGGAAAAATTCACTGACAGGAAATTTCAGAAATCTAAAGTTAAAAATAACATGTTTCAAGCTGTCCTGATATCGTGGTCATGACAAATAAAGAAAGAAATAAATGCGTAATATTGAAAGGCATGAAGGCATTTTCCATTTTGTTTGTAAAGCTACTGTTCTAGGTTTTTCTTCTATCTGAGCTAATCTCTCTGCATCTCTTCTACATCTGAGAAATTTGACTTCAGAAAAAATATAAATAAAATAATCCCTGTGTGTAACTGAAGCATTCAGAAGCACAGATTTACAGTGGGGAGGAGTTATGTAAAGTGTCCTATGGGAATGTGTGGTTCTGCAGCTTCAGGTTATTGCACCCTGGATGGGATGGTCAGCCAACTGCTTTTTCAGATCCTGCTTATGAAACAGAGTGACTTCAGAACTGTTCTCTCTCTGAAAGTGGTTGTAGAAATATCTGAGCATAGTAATTCAGAGAAGCAATAAACTACAAACGCTTACTTGAATTTGTACTTAATTCGATAATATCATCTGGGAGGAGATTCCACACAGAAATTTTCACTCGCAAGTGAAAATTCAGTCAAAAATCATGAGTAAACAAAATGAGGAAATCAGAATGAAAACCGTTCAACAAACTCAGCTGCTTGCTACGGCAAACATTAATGACTACATTTCTGCTTACAATTTTGCAACTTAAAATTTTGGCATTTCCTGATGGCAGTTTGCATTTTGTTCCTGTTTCAGCTGAAAATGTGGCCAATAAGTGGCAAGTCAGCAGAGGGGAACAAGACCAACTTGCTGTACAGTCACAAAACAGGGCAGAGGCAGCACAGAAAGCTGGTTATTTTACAAAAGAAATTGTTCCTGTTCTTGTACCTTCTAAAAAAGGTAGGTGCGAATGGATAATGAGAGCTGATTTTAAGGAAAAAAATCTATTTTCTGCTTTGTCTCCTGTAATCAGTGGATGATTTCCCACTTACACAGCTTTTTTGTAAGCATGTAGCCTGTTGCTCTCTTTTTCAGCTTTCAGTGGTTATATTTTAAATAAGAGAGCAGCAATGCAAATGTGGAATATCTCAGTGTAGCTTTCTGCAAATGCTACTAGTGTGTTTTATTGGAGATAAAGTAACAACCTAGACAAAGCACTGACTTAACATAGGCTTGGATATGGTACCAAGATTAGTATTTTTCATTTTCTTAAGCTTCCTGCTGTACCAGACTTAAAACGGTCATATTGATCTGGTAAACCTTGCCCATCTAGTAAAATACATAGTGACAATAATTAGGGTTACTACTTAATTATGTAGTCAGATTACATATAACGGATATATTTCTTTTTAGGTCTGTGAGGGATATAAACAGGCCTATTACAATGCTTGAGCCAAAGGTCTTTTTCTAGAGCAGAGGAATTATCTAGCTCCTTGTGAGTTAGATGCAAAAACTGAATTTTCCAAAAAGAAATCAAGAATCAGTTCTTCAACAATTCCTTTGAACAGACCCTGCAGAATAAGTTCCGGCATTAGACCGGCTACAAATTATTTCATGATACCAGTTTAGATGGGAATATTTCATTAAACTTGACTGCTCTTTGTAACAAGATTGCTAGAAGTATAATTTGAAATATAGCCTCCTGCTGAAAGAGAAGCTATTGGGTTAAGAACAGCAAGAGCAATACTGACTTTTGCACAACTAGACAGTATTTTAGTTGCCGGTGTTTGTCTTAGAAAACTTGAGCTGTCTGCCCTGCTAGAAGGAGCTGGAGGGTTACAGCCATTTGTCAAACTGCCTTGAGTTGGCAGCTGTCTCCAGCATAAGAATGCCTTGTTGTTTGAAAGGAATTTGGTGTGTAGTCCCACTCAGCATATTGTTTTTGCTGTCTTTCTGTTTGAGATGTGTTTGTGTGATTAGACCCTCCTTTGAGCATAATGCTCTGTTTTGCAGGTCCTATAGAAGTTAAAATAGATGAACACCCTCGACATGGGAGCAACTTGGAAACAATGGCAAAGTTAAAGCCCTGCTTCCTGACAGATGGAACTGGGACAGTAACAGCAGCTAATGCTTCAGGTTGGTCCATCTGCCTTAAATGAAATGGAAAAGAACAGTAGCTGCTTGTGGCTCAAGGCAGGGTCTCTGTGAGGGGTGTGGCTGCTGTGTGTTTACTGCTTTGCAGGAAATGGTAATGTGTTTGACTACATAGGTAGAACTCCATTTTAGATGTGGTGGAGTATTTCTTTACAGAGTTGTCTTTTGTTTGCTTGTTTCGTATGAAACAATACAAGAGATTGGACAATAACAGCAATATTTGATAGGCTGGAAAGAATATTTCCTTTTGAAACTGTCTAAGGGATTCTGACACTGCAGGTCTGGACAATGGAAAACTTTGTGGTATCGGACTTAAATAAAGGGAGAAAAAGACAAAAGGAACAGCAAAGTACACGGACTCCTTTTGGGAGAAGAAGCCAATTTTATTGAACTGAGAGCTCATATTTAAAGCATGTTCCGATGCACGGAACAGAACCGTAGTTCATTGGTTCACTGGGACAAACATCCAGGAAGACATCTTCCAGGATGTGTCCCACAGAAAAACACTAGGTGTCTGTTCTTGTTATGAATTCCTTCTTATTTTTCCAACTTGTTTTTCATGGATTCCAACCTGTTTTTGACCACGTTATCACCTTGGGAACTTTCTCCTTATCACCTTGAGAACTGGGCAAAACTCAAACTTGTGAGAAATACTTCTCCAAGCTAGCTTGCTAGATGTCTCTCTGACCACAAAACTTAATGATTCATGTTTCAGTATGTTACTCCTGTGGGACTGCCACAAGCAGCTTTCAAACATCTTCCTGTGTCCTTATACTGCCCCTTCCAAATCCTGCCTACAAAATCTGATGTTCTTCTTTTTCAGATTGTACTTCGATTCTTCCACCTGCTGCTTTGCAAATAGAATCACACATGTCACACTTACAGCAATATAGTTTCAAGTGTTTGTGGCAGAGAACAGACTTGGCTGATAAGAACAGTACTTATACCAGTAAATGATTTGTGATTTTTGTTTTGACTAGATTGTGATTTTATGCAAACAGGAGCAAGCGGTACAGTAAAAGCCATAAAGTCCAACAAATACATACGAGTTGTTTGTTACTTCACAGGTTTAAATGATGGAGCTGCAGCTGTCCTTCTAATGAAGAAATCGGAAGCTGCTAGGAGAGATCTTATGCCTTTGGCTCGGATTGTATCTTGGGCTCAGACAGGTATAGATCCATCTATTATGGGAGTAGGGCCCATTTCAGCAATAAGGAAAGCTGTAAGTAATCACTTATCTATGTATGTTAAAACTCTTGCTTTTAATAGCTTTTTGTTTTCTGGCCATGTCTTTGTTTTGCCCTGTTCTAAAGAAAACTTAGCAGGAAAAAAGTAAACTGTGTGTAAAAAAAGACTCAAAATAGCGTACTATATAAGACTAGGAATCCTAGTGCTACTAGGCTACTTACTTGTTGGAAAAAGAAAACCCAAATGCATATGTGTATAAATGGACTTCAGAGCATAAACTACTCAGGTTTGTGGGAGGGTACCTAGATAACCTACGAGGCTAAAGATCAAATTTCAGGGATGTGTGTAACTAACCTAATTCAGTGATAGAGTTCTGATGCTGTGTTTGGCCAGGTTAATTTTCAGATCATTGCCTGGCTGTATTTGCAATATTACAACACTGAGGAAAGGGCCGCTGAGTGCCATCTGCATTAGCAAATGGGAATGGCGCCCTTTGTGTTTCAATTTGGCCTGCAAGAAGCTTGGAGCTTGCAAATTGGATTCCTTTCAGGTGTAACTAAACAGGAAGGTGCATTCCAAAACCACATCTAACGTGCTTAGAGCATTCCTGCACCACTGATGTGCTCAGTGTTAGTCCACAGGACAAGTGTGCTCAATGCCCCAGTGAGCAGCCCTGCTGGTACCACACTGCTTGCTAATACAGACATAACCCAAGGCAGCCCCAGCTGATTATTTGTTAAAGCTTAGCTATGAAATAGAGCATGAAGAGCTAAGAATATATTTGCTTTAATGTTCCTTATTTTTAAATACTGTGTAAAGGTGTTATTCACCTCTGAAATATCCTGGCGATGTGGAGGTCTGACTTGAATTCACCCAAGCTCTGTGGCTTTTGACAAGAAAATCAGAACTGTAATACAAAAATTTTTTCTTACCAGATCTCAAACTGTTCTTTTAAATGAACTGCATATACAATACAGCTTAGTTTAAACTGTGGGACAGACAAGCTGTACCTATAACTGTATACATATTATGAAAAAGGGCACACTACTTCATAGAGCATGGTCCTAATAACACCAAGGTCCTGGCTTTGTTCCCTTTATGGGCCATTCATATAAGAGTTGGACTCAATGATCCTCATACGTCCCTTCTAACTCAGAATATTCTGTGATTCTGTGATTAGACTTTGTGTGTTTTCAAATGTTCATACCCTCCAGGTATTATGGTTATCTTGAAAGTAGCACTTTCTAGTAAGAGAATTTTCTGTGTTATACATTAAGTGTTACAGTAACATAGTGTATCTTAAGAATGGGATACTCCATACTGTCTATTTTATCTAGTAGTAAAAGGCAGTCCTCCTTGACTGTAGCCTTGGAGGTGCACCAGTCTGGCTAGCCTAGGTTGTGAAATATCATTGCTGATGATTCTACTGATAAAAGTATTGTTGTTAGAAACAAAGTGAGTGGAAGTAAAAATGTACGTATGTGAAACATGCCTAAGCCTGTACCAGAGTAGGCAATTGCATCACAACTTTCTCAAGTGAAAACATGAGCCAAACCATCTTCCAAAGTAGTCACTTGTAAAAAGCTTGAAGTGGCAGCTTTCAATGTAAAGGCAGGAGAGACTGGACACATCAGATGTGGCACTGATCACTAATGGTTGACACCTCACTATTTCCTTTGTAAAAGTCTCTGTCAAGTAGAGACTATCTAATGGAGTCAGACTATGTCCTAAAAAAATTGCTTTTAATCTGTTAAAGCCTGCTTTTGAATCCAGTGCTTGTTCTAGGAAGGGCACCAGGTACAGTTTGATTCTCATAATTGCATCACCACTGCTACAAGTGTAAAGATTTTTATGAGCAGCTAGCATTATTACAGCTCATTGTACTGACTTGTCTGACACTGAAATCTGTTGTCTTCAGGAATTCTGTCATCAACACTGGCTAGAGAAAATTGTTTTCCTTCAACTTTTTTGAAGTGGCAGCTTCAGATCACCCAATTTACATCTTATGCAAAGCTTCCTCTGGTGCTAAGGAAGATCTAAAAGATAGTAAGGTCCTATTTGTATTGTTTTCTCAGATTGACAAAGCTGGATGGACTCTGGAACAAGTTGACCTGTTTGAAATTAATGAAGCCTTTGCATCATTATCTGTTGCAATAGCAAAAGAACTGAAAGTAAATCCAGAAAAGGTAATGATTTGTAGGCTGGCATTAGTTTGCCTCCTGTAATTCAAACCTTTCCCATTCTGTGCATGTGGATTGAGCACAGCTCAAGTGCACAGCTCTCTTTCAGTCCCTTTAGTGTAAGCAAATAGGGAGCCCCAGCAGGCATTTCCTCATCCTCACACTGCTCTGTCTGCTGGCTTTGCTAGCAGACACAGTTTCCCAGGTGAACAAGTTCCAACGTTGTTGCAGTGCATTTTTATGCAAATTTAGGTAACTGCTCAAGCATACTTAATTCAGAATTTGAAATTGCTGCTGCAAGTATATTTGCCATAGTATTCTTTCAGTGATGGTAAAAAGCATGGATGTTATTCTCCCCTTCCTAAATTCACCTCTTATCTTCAGAGTGAAGATAGCACCCTTGCAGAAGAAATACTGATTATTACCAGCTGTGGCACTCTTATGTACTTTCTTCTATGTAGTGATGTTTGGGGTTTCAAGCTCACAAATGATCAAGGGGTAGATCCCAGTGAAAAGTGATCCCTATGTTAAAAGTCAGCTAAGCCAGCTAAATGTCCTTGACTGTCTTTATTGGCTTTTTTTTTTAGATCAATATACAGGGTGGAGCTATTGCTCTTGGCCACCCTCTGGGCGCCTCTGGTTGTCGCATCCTTGTAACTCTTCTATATGCACTGGAACGAACTGGTGGAAAACGTGGCGTTGCTGCTCTATGTATAGGAGGAGGAATGGGAATAGCCATGTGCATCGAGAGATAAATGTAAGGGAATGAATGAACAGCTAGTATGAACTAGCTTTGAAACATTTTACTAATAAACTTCTAATAATGGAAGTCACATTTTGTTTGTTTTGCCTAAAAGTAAATAAGCTTGCAACATTATTTTTTGACACTCAATCACTGACTTGACAAAGAGATCAGTGCTTACTGCAGGCACACTAGTTGTTAACACACACCAGAGCCTAAATTCTCACTGCAAAAAACCCAGCTTGCTTTCAAAAATTAAGTTTGTTCACAAGAAAATAGCAGCAACATTCAACCACTTGTTTTATTAACATTTTAGTTATAAGAGTGGGAAGTGTAAGTGAAACGAACATAAATAAAGCCTAAGTTATTCTTCAAGTGCTCCAGACTGAACTGCATCCTCATAGCATCCTCCTCTCTCTTCTTTAGTTTCAGGGTGCAGTTTAATAAGGTCATCAATTCGAAGAATAGTAATTGCAGCTTCTGTTGCAAACTTGAGGCTCTTAGTTTTGACCATGGTTGGTTCAAAGACACCGGCTTGCTTGTTATCACGAGGTTTTCCATTGATCAAGTCAAGACCAATCCTGCAAAGAAGGAATGTTGTCAGATGGAGAGGGAGAAGCAATAGAAATACAGCTGGGAGTAAGCTGTGTAGCTACTACTTCATTACAACAATGCATACACACAACTGAAGGGAAGGGGCAGAGGAGTTCACTGAGAACATACTTTTTTTTTACTATGCAATTAATGGTTCAGTAAACTGGGAGAACAATTTTCCATCTAGGTCACTAACCCACATCACTTTTACTAGCCTTCTAAAAGACAGATACTTGCCATTTCAGATTTTTGCGATCTGGGTTAACTTGAGCCTCATTGTGGAATGCTCTCAACTTTGCAACAAGATCTGTGGCATCCTGAGCGGCATTTACTGCCAATGTGTTTGGGATTACTAAGAGGGATCTTGCAAATTCTGCTATTGCAAGTTGTTCACGTGATCCCTAGAAAAAGGAAAAAAGTTTTTAAACCAACAGCTACAACAAGAGAGGAAAAAATACAGCCACAATCAAGAATAGCACTAATAGGTAGGGGTTTTCACAGGCAAAACCTGTGTTTGGGTCAAAGAACAATAGAGTGTAATTATCAGAGAAAGAATTGTCTCATATTCTCAGTTTTAAAGAATCATCTTAGATTCTGTAAGATGATTAGGTTTCCATGAACCACAGAAATGACCTCTAGTTAGATGAAAATAAACACTTGGAGATTGATTGTGCAAGTCTAATGCATACACACCCTTGCTTTTCGTGCAAGACTTACCATGCTGGTTGCATAATTTTCAAGATATATTGAGAGTGCTGCCTCTACAGCACCACCACCTGGGACAACAGACTTGGATTCCAAAACCCTTTTGACAACACAGAGAGCATCATGTATAGATCGTTCCATTTCATCACACATGAAGTCATTGGCTCCTCGTAAGATAATTGATGCTGAAGTACGAGCCTTTGTACTAAGAAAAAAGGGGATCAGAAGTCAGCTGTCTTGGATGGAATATGTATTAAAATTCTTCTTGGCAATTTTTTTTTCTAAAGCCGAGTTCAGTAGAGCCTCATTATTTCAACATTTAAAAGCAAATCTTAACAAATGTTATGTCCCCTTGCAGGATACATACATTGTAACTTAGTCACCATTTTAATTTCTAACATGCAGGCACGTAGTTTGAATTTTAGTTCTTTAAAGAAAGCTATCTACCTGTCAAAGCACAATGACAAGATGTTTTCCCATCAAAGAGGGGAAAGTATACTTAGACAGTAAGAGAGACAGCTCTCAAGTAAGCTAATGACTGCCAGTGTTCTAGAAAAGGCTGTTGCCGTGTAGCTGACACACCAGTGCCATGGGCAGAGCATTTCATTCACTCAAATGACACCCAGAAGGGATACTGAAAAAGTGGAAAAGTTATGTTCCAAAGTATGTTCTCGTTAAATGAATTGATATTTAAGTCTTTAGGTACCAGACAGCAGTGATGGCAGCACACTGAAGTGAACACTGTTTTCCACTACAAATGAAAAGATTTAGCTCACACCTCTTTATTCAGATGAAATTAGTCAGATGGTACCTATTTCCCTTTACCATCTCTAAGGGGAAGCCAATATAGAAATATTTGTTCATGAACAAAATTTAAGTAAAAACTGTCTAAAAATCTTACTCGTCTCATATACTGCAGTTCACAAAATGTATCCAGCTTCAGCAAAAGAGTAAATATTGATACTTTCACTTCTAATTTCCACTGGATTTGTGTATAACTACTTTCCCATGCATATAACTACTCCAACCACTTAGACAGCATAAAGTAAATAAATGGAATTTTATCTCCAACTTAGTAGATAACATATACAAAACTGAGTATTTTTAAAAGGATTCTTACTTCTTGATTAAAATCAGCTCATCATCACAGATTCTCTCTTGAATCACCTCTTCTGCCTGTCCCAGCATTAATGCTTCAAAACTTTCTTCACCTTCAAGGTTTGCAAGGGTTGAGCATATGGTTGCTTTAACAAACAAAAAAGTGAAGTTAACATTCAATTCCTCCACATCATCCTTTGCCCACTTACCAGAATAGGTATACAGAAAGAAAAACAAAGATAAAAGCTGTGTTAAATAGATTTTTCTTAAACAACACTTCCACTTCAATTGAGCAATTCAGTATTTCAGTTTATAACTGATAAAATGACTGTTCCTTTTGTTCAACTTTTACAGCACTTTTTTTTCCACAGCCAGTACAAGTTCCCATGCTTTACCACAATGAAAATGTTTTCTTCCACATTTAAGAACTGCCAGACAAAAATCCATACAGGACCAGATTTTTTTAAAAGTATGTATTTAGTGATTTAGAAGTTCTTTATTCATCTCCTACTTAACTGTCTAAACAGAGGCTTATGAATGCATGCATAACAAAGACTTCTAAATAAACACAGACTAAGGCTCCTATTTCCAGAAGAGGCCAGTCCTCACAGTGCAAGGCAGCTTTTTCTCTGCCCTGCTGTAAATCTTTAGCAACCAAGTCTTACAATACTACTACTTTGACAAAGGTCACTTAAAGCAACAGTAAAGCAAAAAAGTGGCTCAGCTTTACTCATCCTGACCTTGAATGTTAAGAAGCTGTATTTTAAAAATCAGTTAACAAACACGCTAACAAGAGCATCTACTTTAAGAATAAATTTATAAACCAGTTGTTCTTATACAGACATACCTCCTGATGCCTTAGCAATGCGCTTAAGGTCTTTTTTTACAACTCTTCGTACTGCCATAGCTCCAGCATCAACAAAGTATTTCAGACACATATCATCAATACCTCCAGTGGTGAGAATAACATTGGCACCAGTGGCCAGAATCTTCTGGATTCTTTCTTTGGTAATATCTGACTCCCTGCAAAGATTAATGTCAAAGTTATAAAAAGGTATTAAGAAATATATTATCACATCCTGTCAGCCAATTTCATGAAATCTTAATGCAGAGCTCCACAAGAACGGACTACTACACAAAAATACTTGCATTTCTTGAAAACTACCTTAATACTAGTACTGCCTCCAGAAGTGACGGCTTCTTCCATTTCTATTTCGTATTGCTGGGAAATGTTAACATTCAAAACATTTTTTACCTCTTGCACTTAACCAAAATTACATTGAGCCACCTCAGCTGAAGAGACCAAATCAAGCCTGTGAAACCCACTGCCTCAGTTATGCAAACTTCCACACACCTCTGCCTTATCTGGTCCAGCTTCTCAGGGTCTGAGATAACAACCTGAACACCAAGCTTCATTTTTGCTTTCTGCAGGCTGAAGTCAAGGCATGCAATCTTTGCATTAACTATTCTCTTGGTCATACCTGATGAGGAAAAATAGCAAGAAAGATTTTGTCAAATCGATTTAACACAACATCAAGTCAGCATCAGAGATTAAAATTAACGCTACTTTCACATTTCAGACTTCTACTGTTGGCTTCTCCACCTCCAGTTCTGCCCATTTTTCTGCAGAAAAATGCCAATCAAGACTTTCCTGTATTACCTTTTTACATACTCTGCCCCCAAAATGTGAATGACCATGACAATCTGACCTATCAGTCTCACATCCTCTAAGTCATCTAATCACAGCACAGGTCTGCTGAACACAGCAGTTCCCCACAAACCTGGCACTGGCTCCCCACAAGGGAAGCGTTTAAGTTCCACCAGACCACAATGCTACTTTGCTGATACTGAGCTAGGGAAACTACAACAACTCACCAACAGTTTGTGGATCACTGCTAGCTGGCAGGCTCTAGTCTAACAAACACCGGTGAAGCGCAGTATTTTGTGTTCTTGTTTAATTGTTCTGGAACTGACAACCCATGTGATTTGCAATGAATGCAGCCAGTAAGAAGAGCAATGCAGAAAGACCAAGAGGACTGAGCTGACACAGAAGATTTCTGAAAGACAGCCTGTTCTTACCCTGTGAACCCACCACACAGTTCAGAGCGTAACCGTTCACAAGAATGCTCTCCTTCTGGCTGCGGCCATGGGCCTTCAGAACATTAACCGAGTTGATGGGGTACCGAGCCTGACCCTTCTGGTCTGTGTATTTAACTGCCAGTGCAGCATCCACCACCATGTTAGCAAAGAAATCACCATCACTGAAAGGCGGTTAAGGTTAAAACTGAAGAAGGAAATTAGTATTATGCTTAAGGAAAAAAAAAGAAACCAAACAAATGATGAACAGAAATAACTGACAGTGCCCAAACTAAGTTTCCAAAAAGGAGCTGTAGAAAGGCACAAAAGTGCTAGCTCTCCTTACCATTGTCTTAAAGGAATGAGTCATTCTAAAAACTGTAACACTGATAAGAAAATTATTACAGACTAGTATGAAACCTGCATTTTACGTATCTCTTGCTGCTAAAGAAAAATACGTAACCTATGTTCAGTCTGCACAAAAGCTAAAAAAGCAGGTTTTTCTGTGCCCATGGAGTAAACTTTAACTTTCTTTCCTCTAGATTCATTCCCCAGGTACCTCTGTAACACATTCTTCTATTCACACAACTCTTTATCTAGTCTCCCTAACAGGCAAAGCAATTGTTAGGAAACACTACTTTTTAAAAGCTATTATGATGTGGCAACCTAGATTTAAATAAATTGGGAAGGGTTTGAACATGCTTCCCCGTGCCAGGTCACAGTATCTGTAAAATGCCTGTTAAAAAACACAAGAGCTTCAATACTGTGTCATGTTCATAAAAAATGCTGCCAAGGATACTCTAGCCTACCCACTGAAGCTCTCCAATCAATCACTCTCACTTCACTCACTTAAGTTAAAGGATACACTCCTATAATTTTCGAGGACATTGATGTTTTAGCAGCATTAATTAGGCATTCCCTGCCCAACTCATCTGTGTTAATAACAAGATTTTCATTGATGTAGCGAACAGCTTCCCTGTAAAATAAAGACAAATACACTGGTAAAGAACCACCCCCACAAAAAGACAAAAACTTTTATGTTTTCAGCTCCTCTATATGTTACCTCAAAAAACAGAGGGATAAAGTCAACTGCTCTCCAAGGACAGTAACATGACTGTCATTCCATTACATGATTACAGAAATACAATTAAAAAAAAGAGAACCCACAAGAAAACCCAACCCAAACTAACAAAAACCTCACCACCCCTGCAACAAACCACCATATTCCACTTATTGCCAAAAAGTCTGTACTAATGCAGTCATAAAATACAGAAATTTAACTGTATCATTTTCTTACTTGCAGGCAAGTCTGTAACCACCGATAATGGAGGTAGGATGAATTTTCTGTTTCACCAGCTCATCTGCATTTTTGAGAAGTTCTGCAGCAATAATTACCTGTTTGAAATACAAACACTAAATACGTGCATTCCACATAAGCAGAATAACTACCTTGTGCAATGCAGGACTAAAAATAGTTTCTGATGTGAGGTGAGAGCTACCTGATTCCAACCCCCACCAAGGTATCTAAAATCTCAGCCAAATTTTCAATCCTCAGTATCCTTGTTGGTATTTCACTTCTTGCAGTCATTAAAAATTAAAAATCTAAATTCAGCCTCTATCACCAACCTTCAAGATAGGAAAAAATCAACAATGAAACAGAAGTAAGCAAACTCCTTTCCAGAGCACCACTTTGCACATGGAAACTAGCATCTATGGAAAATCAAAACACTGACTTTTAAAATATCTATCTGTAAAACTTGCTACATACCACTGAGGTGGTCCCATCACCAACTTCTTTGTCCTGCAGGTCTGCCAGCTCACAAAGGACTTTTGCAGCAGGATGTTCCACTTCTAGCAGTTTCAGAATGGTCGCACCATCATTAGTAATGGTCACGTCCTAATTTGCAGAAATCAAATGTGCATATGAGGTATATTTCTATTACACTTTCACTATTGCATTTCATAAAGTTCATACAGAAAGAAATTAATTATTCTTTACAATTGCCCATAAAATTACTATTTATACCAAAACTTTCCTGCTTCTTTTTAACCAGGAGTCCCATTCTAACAACAGAAATATTACCAGAGAAGAATCTGCACTTTCTTTTGATCAGAAAAGCCTTTATATTACAGAAACTCACCACATATTGCAAATACTGGGTAAGTAGTCATGCAATGACTTCCCTCCAACACAATATTTTATTACATCAGCCTAGAAAATGACAAACTTTCTTCAATTGCCTGAAATATTTTAAAATAAATAATATTGCTTAAAAACTTGTTATGAATTAATTGAAATTTTTTTATTTCTCCTAATGTGGAGACCAGGATATACATGTCATCACCTGTTAAACTTGACTCACATGGCAAAACTCACTTCTTGCAATCTGACCTGTATTTTAAGTGGTTACAAGAACTTACCTGCAGAAATGAAATAACACAAATTACAACCAATTTATGTACCACATAACTTACCACCACAATAGATGAAACTAAAACAATGTAACACACATTACACAATACTTAATTTTACCACAGTTCTCCTACTCCTCTCAGAAGCAGAGAAAAAACAGGCACGTGCACATTGCGCCTATGAAGCACACAAAGCGGAAGCACTTTTACACAGCAATACAAGTCCTCTTGACACTTCTTAAAGTAATATTACTTACCCCAATATCATCCACCAACATCTTATCCAGACCAACTGGACCAAGAGAACTCTTCACAATATTGGCAATAGCAGATGCAGCAGTAACTGAATAAATGAAAGAAGAAACAAAAAAAAAAGTTTTATTTTCCCAGCTTTAGGATGATTCTCAGGTTTATAAGAAATAGAACCAACGAATCAGGAACTAAAGAATGCTTTCTCTGCTGTCTGGGTAAGATGGAGGACAGGACTTAGGTCAGAGAAGCAGTGATATCAGATTAGGAGGGGTTGGTAGCACTACTGCTTTTGATGGCAGCGAGCTGTGCCACAAGACTTCACTCTCATTGAGTCCTCAGTCTGGGCTGACAGAGAACAATGGTATCACCATACATCAATTAGTAAAACATCTTTTGGCCCATATCAGGCCTATGACTGAAACAAAACATTTACTTCTGCAAAGTCACCGAAAAGTGACCTTTCAGTCACTATTAAAATAACACAAAGTCTCTAAAACACTGGCTCATTTAAAGGTTGTTCTGCCATCTTCATATAGGAAAAAGATACAATCAATCTTTTCCTTCAGACCATGGCAAGTTTTTCTCTATCCCACAAGCATAGCCACTTAATCTAGAAATTGAAAAAGTGGTAGTTAAATGGGAATAATATAACTCCTTCAAACAAAAGAACAATTTCTTTTGCTTAGGAGGATTAATGGCAGGTTACTGGAAAAAATAATGTTGTACCAAGGGTGCCATTAGCACGTAGAATCTCACTCGTGAATTAAGGCAAGGCTTGTAAATTTTAAGTGGTCTGTCTAAAGTATCATCAGAGCTACAGGAATGAATCGCAGTTTGATCAGGAAGCAAGTCTTTGGCTTCTTTCTTTGTCTTTTGTCTACTCAGAATCCGAGATCGATCTCAGAATTTGCAGCTTTCCCCCAGGACCTGGGATACAATCCTGAGCAATGGGTAACGTGTTTTGAGAACCACAGCTACAGACACGCATCCCGAGGGCGGTCCCCACTTTCCGAAGCAGGTTATTCCCTGTGCTGGGCAGCGGGGACCTTCCCTAGCTGTCCCTTCCCTTGCAGAATTCCCCGCAGGCTTTGCAGGCTCAGGCCCTACGCGGTCAGGACGGGGCAGAGCTACCTTCGTGCAGCAGCAGCCGCCCAGGCCCAGTGTCTGCGGCTACCAAGGGAAGGAAGGCGGGGGACGCGAGATCGAAGCGGCCCAGGATGGCGTGTGCTTCTCGTCCGTGTGCCTGCCTCCCTCCATCCTTCCTTTATTCCCTCCCTGCAAGCAGCGGCGGCCCGGGACGGAAGGATCTGTCGAGAGGAGCGGCAGCTCCCGAGCAGAGCGGGGCGGGTGAGCACATGGCAGACGCGGCCATGGCCGCGCCATGTTCGCTCTTTCCTGCCCCTCCCTTCCCCCCACCGCTCTCCTGGCCCTCGCCGGGGCGCGCCGCCGTTACCGTTTTGCGTGCGGACCGTGTCACCGCTGGTCCGCTCGCCGAACACGGCCAGGGGCCCCTCCATCGCCGACATCTTCCCGCCCGGGCGCGGCGCCACACGCACAGGGAACGGACGGGAGGGCGCGGAGCGGCAGAGGGCCGGGGCGGCGCGAGGCACGCTGGGAGCGCGCCCCCCTGCGCGAGGGGGCGGGGGCGAGGCACGCCCCGCGGGGGGCGGGGCCGCTTACCGAGCGTGCCCAATCCCGGGGCGCGGCGCCGCCCGGCCTCGAGCCCCGATTGGCGGGTGCGGCTGAACAAAGGCGCCGCGCGCCAGGGAGGGGCCGGGGGTGCTTCCACGAGCTTCTAGAAAGTGTCGCGGGCCTGGGCGCGCAGGCGCGTGGGGTACCGCCGGTGGCGGGGCAAGGAATGGACGCAGGAATGGCGTCCGCTAGCCAGCGCTGGGACGGAACCTGCTTCCAAAAATGGGGACCTCAGCATGTGTGGCTGTAACTGCGCTTCTCAGGCACGTCACCCATTGCTCGGGACTGTACCCCGAGTGCTGGGGGAAGGCCGTAAATCCCGAGCCCAATATCAGGTTCTGAGATAGCGAAAGATGAAGACGCTGATAGACCTGCTTCCTGGAAAATCTGAGATTCAAACTGATACTTTAGGCGAAGAACTTTCAATGAGAATTACCTTAAGTTATGACTGCGATTGTACTTGATAATGGCACCGTTGTATTGTTTTGAAGGTCTCTGAGCTGTAATTGTTCCCATTATCCTACCACTTTTCAATAGCTAGGTTACGTGGTGATGCTTGTAGGATAGGGAAAAACTTGTTACAGCCTGAGGGGAAAGTCTCAGAGAGTGGTGGGGAGACGGGGAACCTGCAAGGCTCAGTATAGGCATGATTTGTAGGGAACGGTGTGAACAGGTTTCTCGTATTTTTGACAAACAGGTACCTTGTGGGGCCAGGACACACCTCCACAGCCAGAGTTGTGCCTGGTTCCTGCAGTGTCCAAGTTCATCTGCCAGGTGGTGCCAGGGTCTCACCAGGCCTTCATTCTCCTTTCAACGCGGTTAGCTCTTAGATGGCTCATTAAATGCATTTTCAGGACTACAGCAGTTAAATACAGCTCTAAAGTAGAGTTCCTGTGCTGTAATGCTTGCAGCAGGATGCTTTGAGAAGGCAGAGGAGCTCTGCCGTACCTGTGTGCTGCAGGAGCGGCTGGAAAGAAGCCTAAAACAGGATGATGGTAGTTTCCGGAACACCTATTGTTGATCTTACCCACTCCCCTGTCCTTTCCGCGCCTTGGGACCTCTTCCTTACACCCGTGCCAGGAAAAGCCGATCCAGTCTCTGAAGGCCGGCACTTCCCAAAGCCCTTTTTCCACGGGCAAAAGTTAGAAGATGATCCGCCGAGTCGGTGTTTTTTGCTGTGTTTTGTGAGACACGAGTACCACCCAACAAGCTCCCTTTGCCGGGGAGCTGGCGCTGGGGCGGCTCAGCCGGCGGGGCGGGAGCGGCCCCGCGCTCGGCGCTTCCGCCTGACCCCGCCGGCGGCGGGCGGAATTCCCGCGGCCGCTTCCGCGGGAAGCGCCGCCCTTCGCGCATGGCGGCGCTCGGGTGTCCCTGAGCCGAGGGAGGGGAGTGGCGGGCCCGGCTCCCCATGGCGCTGAGCAGCCGCCTGCTGCCGGCGGCCGGCGGGCTCCGTGCAGCGGGTAAGCCCAGGGCTCGCCGTGCCGGCCCTTCCCGGCGGCGGCTCCCCGACTCCCGTGGTCCCGGGGCCGTCCGGCAGTGCTGCTGTGCCAGGGATGAAGGGTTTATACCTTTTTATTTGGTAACGCTGTTTCTGGTTCCTCCTGTACTTCGCTTTCAGTGTTTAGTAAAGCTTTGATCCTAGGGATCTATTCACACGTGAGTTTATATTTTACATACGAGTTTAGAAACGCCGTTAATATACTTGCAGTTCATCCCATAAATTGGAGAGACAGGTTGAGGTCTTGTCATTCGTCTGTTAAGTGCTTAAAAAATAAAAGCAAGATGATTCTGCTCTGCTGACTTTTGTAAGCTGTGTCATTCTGTATTGTATCCATTCTGCTGTCTGCACTATGTGTTCTTTTAATCTTTGGTTGTTTTTTATCTCCTCTCCTTCTGCAAGGTCTTCGTTTTGCATCAACTACAGCCAGTCTCAAAACTGAGACTGAAGTGGACACAAGTGAAAATGAGGTTGTTGCCCCAAACTTCACTAACAGAAATCCTCGGAACTTGGAGCAGATGGCTTTGGCTAGGAAGGAGCGTGGCTGGAAGACAACATGGCCAAAGCGTGAGTTCTGGCACAGGTGAGTCAGGAAGTTGCTGCCAGAAATGAAGACTCCAAAAAAACCCAACAAAACAGACCCCAGAAACCCACATACAAAATGTGTGTTTTGGGTTGCTGTATCAGTTAGTGTTTCTTAATCAGCAGGCATCTTCTGTGTTCATAGAAGACTGGACTAGTAGCACGTGAAAGCTACTAGTCAAGATTTTCCCATCTATTGTTAAGGCAACAGTAATGTTGCTTAAGCAACAGCTTTTTAACTCGGGATTCTCTCACTCTTGTGCTTACCATGCTTCGTGGTTTTATTTGATGCACCATAATAGTCTGTTTGGGGTTGTTTTATGTTTGTGGGTTTTGTTATGTTTTAATTCATTTGTTCTCTAGAAAATATGTTCATTTTAAGTTGGCATTTCAAAGTCTTGATTTTGTTCTTGCAGAGAGAGCACCATCTATTTTGTTCATACCAGGAAAGCTAATACTGTCTCAGTACAATAACAAATAGTTGCACCTAATAAATATTCTCTGTTATGTGTGGAGGCCTATTAGGTACTTTCTGACTACTTGCAGACCTTAATCTGCTGTGTCAGCTCAAGCTTTTAAGAGACTACATAATGACCCTAAAGTTCCATATTTCTGTTGGAGCAGTTCCCCTCATATATATCTGTTCCACACTGTGCAGGTGTACAGTGCTTAGTTTGGAGTGGGTGCTGGTCTGAGGCAACATAGGACTGTGGCCCTGAGTAACTGATGAAAAGCTGCTCTTGGAATTTCACCCTTCTAATAATAGGAGCTGTGTGAGTTGACACAGGCAGGCAGCTGTAACAACCACAAAACTATGGTTAAAATGCAAAGAGTACATTTAATTAATTACCTTGCTAACTGAAGGATCTCAAAGCAACATCCAGGTGGAGACACATGGCGCCAGTCTGTGCAGGTGGTGAGCCTGCTGTTGGCACCCATTTATTAGGGGCATTTAGGTTTACCATCGTGCTATGGTCTCCCTTGTGTTTTTCATTATCTCTGAGCTTTGATCTGTCTGTCAGAACAGGGAGCTCAAGCACGTCCATGGGAGAGTCTCCAAGGCTCTTCAAACACCTGTGTTATCTCTACACAGAGATTCTACTTCTCAAAACAGACAGAGGATAAACAGCAGTAGGCATAATACATGGGGTTTCCCACAACATTATCCTCCAGGCCTTGGCATTCCCAGCTGCAAGGTCACTTGAGCAAATCCTCCTCACCATTCTTCCCCTTTTATCCCTTTTTTCCCAATATGAGTCCTATTTTGTATCTTAATAAGCAAAACATATATAATATGATATAATGTGTATTAGTACATTCAATTTTATTTCATAAAGGGAGTAATTTAAGCATTTGGCTGTGTTCTCTGGAGAAGACTTTATAATCCTCTCTTATTTCTTTCCTGCACTTAGATTGCGGCTTGAGCGGACACAGCATTACGTAGAAGCCTTTGTTGAGCGCTCCAACGGGGATGTTGTGGTATCTGCCTCTACCCGAGAGTGGGCCATAAAGAGACACTTGTACAGTCCCAAGGGAGTGGCCGCATGCAAAAACCTTGGCCGTGTGATGGCACAGCGCTGTTTGGAAGCAGGAATCAACTTTGTGAACTTTAAAGCCATTATCCCCTGGGAACACTGTTGTGACTCGGCAAGTATTCATTTCTTTATTCCTTTGGCCCTTTTTTCCTTTTTAGGCATTAATTTTATTTCTCTTCACCATTAATTTTCTCATGTGGCTTGACAATCCCTCCTTGCAACACTCGGAAGGGAAGCTTTGACAAGCTGCAGTTCCTGGTATTATGCTTCTGTGAGGTTGTTAACCTCTGCTCCTTCATAGAACATGTCCCCACTGATACTTAAATCTTGCTGGCTTTAAAAAAAAATTTATTTCTGTCTGTCTTTTAAACAAGATTCAGGAATTTGAGAAAGCTATGGAGGAGGGTGGTGTTGTTCTGCGTGAGCCGCAAAGAATCTACCAGTAAAATGCAGACCGTTGAGAAGACTTTCCAAGGAACAAAGATAACTTCTTTAGGTTTGTGGCAGAGGAAAGGTCCAGAGATGGAAAAAGTTTGAATGTGTCATCTTACAATAAAATATTTTCAAATGGATAGAAGTCTGTCATATTCTTACTCTAAAATGATCAACACCTTTAAAGCTAGAATAAACTTACCATAGTTCAGCTTGACAGAATTTATTAATAATTCAATGTTTTAAAAATATCTTTTATTTTTAATACTTGATTTTTTTTTCCAGCCTGAACTCTGGAAATGCTTTGATACTTGATCCCTCTACGCTGCCAGTCTAACCTAGCAAAACGTAGTTATTACATGAATGTTTAGAACTGTGATAATGTAATGCACAAATCTTTGTGAAAAGATTAAACTACCACCAACTCATCCTTGCACCTTTCTTGCAATCCTGAGATTCCAACTGCTTAACCACATGGGTAGTTCTAGGAGGGGAGCTGCATCGATGCATGCTGTAGGGAATAAGAAGCCCCATTCTCCCCCTGTGTGTCTGCCTGCTGCTTGGCACAGGCTGGTGCTGTCAGCGTCTCTGCCTGATGGCTCCGCAGAGCTCCCTAGTACGATCAGGCTGCGAAATCCCCACAGATAGTGTGTTGTGTGTCAGAGAGAACCCCTCTGACAGGCAAGTTCAGGGAGGCCAGCCTGGCCAGTGCAAGTCCCGTACCTGTATCCCGGTGCTGTACCTGCTGCCCCGTGTTTGCGGGCTCTGGGGCAGGAGAAGGGAACGCCAAGGGTGTGTGTCGGGGTTCAGCAGCGTGTGGGGTGAGCCTGGCCCGGTCCTGGAATATCAACTCCTCACTGTTCAACTGACCTAATGAAAAAACTGTTTTACTGGATTTTTACCTAGTTGTTGGTTCATAGTAATAGCAACTCTCAGACAGTGACGGCCTCTGTGCGATCTGTAGTTCCTGCAGTAGGAGCTGCCCCTGCGCTCCCTGTGCGCGCGGGCTGTACTGGGCGGTTTCACAGCCTTTCCAATGTCCAGCCGAAACCTCCCAGTCCCTTGCTCCCGCCCTCGGGTCACGCTCGAAGCTCCCGTGGCGCTCCCTTTCCCATGCCTTGCAGCGGACGGGGCCCGCCCCGCGGGGCAGCGCTGGGCACGCAGGCGCGCCGGGCCGGGCGGCGGCAGGGCGGCCATGGAGGTGGGCGCCGAGAGCTTTGCCCGCTGCCTGCCGCGCCTCAGGCGCCGCATCCTCCGCGCCGCCTTCGTGGGTGAGCGTCTGGGGATTCTCGTCCGGCCCCGGTGCTGCTCCTGCCCGACATAGGGAGCCGGGCACTGAGGGGTAGTGCAGCCGGTAATGGCGCTGCTGCGCCCATGACAGCGAGCGCTGAGCGCGGGATTCAAACAAGCAGCAGAGGCTGGAAAGGGAGCCCCGACTGCGGTGCTGGCCTCGGCTCGGCGGGCTGGGGGCTGCGGTGTTGGGGGTTCGGGTGGGGGCATGAGCACAGTGCAGGGTGAGGCAGGCCCCTCCTGAGGGGCGTGGAGGAGGTGTCCCTGTATCATGCTGCCACAGGAATGAGGCCGCTGGAGGTGTAAGCCTCACAGCTTTCTCTCTTGCGTCTGCTTCCTGTGGTTTGGCAAAGGTTACGGTGAGAAGTGTTTGAGACGTCCCCGTCCTGGTGCTGGTGAAGCGCATGCCTCAAATTTCAGGTTCTTTTGTGTTGTTTTCACCTCAACAGCCCTTGATATGGAGTTTACTGGTTTGCATTCAACTTCCCTACAAAACAACGAGCCCAGGTAAAGCTGTTGAACTTGAAATGTGAGGGAGACTTGTTGCTCTAGCCCTGTGATAACAACCTGTGCATAGCAACCCTTCATGTGTCTGCTCTCCTTTCCCCAATTCTGGTTTTGTTCCCAGCCTGTTTGACTCCCCTGCGGAGCGGTATGTGAAGGCCAGGCAGAGTGTTCAGCACTTCACTCTTGTCCAGCTGGGTAAGTGTGGTTCTGACACGGAAAGTGATTTCCCGAGGTTGTACAGGTAACTGGCCTTTTGCTAACAGGTGGCTCTGGCCTTTATTCACTCATTCCAGAGACATTTTCTTCTTGTGTTTCTTTTTCCCCTCTGATGCTTAACGCTATCAGCTTTTAAATAAATAATGTAAAGTCAGGTGGCCTATATAGTTTTTACTGGTCTAAAGTTGACCATATTTAAAGGTCACAGTTAAAAATATAAGGCTTTTAAATCAGAGGATGCAAGCATATGACGACAGCTCCTGTTCAAAGCGGTGTCATTTGATACAGTGCATTATGAGTAAGGGGACTATGAGGAAAATGAAGGCTTCTATTTCTGTTATTCCTAATATAACAAATCAACGTAAGAAAGGGCCTATGGAGGAGAGCTATGGACAGTTAAGAACCAGTAAGGAGTCAAGAAGCCAGCTCGAAAACAGTTTGAAGTATTGTTCAAAGTCTTGGGGTATGTAAGATCTTAATATGCTTTTTAGGGATTAACAGAAGAAAAAATAACCTGAGAAGTAAAACGCATGTTTCAGTCCTCTCTGGTGCCCAGCTTGTTCCAAGCATTATTGTGGTGTAGTTGTACCCACAGACTCATCTGTGTATCCACAGTCAGAGACTCATCACCATCTCATCTCTTGCCCATTGCTCAGTCTATTTGTTATTTAATTCAGATTTGATTCCTTTTCCCACATAGCAGTGAAAGCTTGTCCCGTTCAGCTTTCAGGAATCCAGGGAGTGGCCTGGCAGTTACTGCTAGGATTGGCATAGTGACAGTCATGAATGGAAAACGTATATTTCTTGAGGGGTTCCCCCCATGCCTCTCTAATTTGCACACTCTCTGTAAACATCCAGCTCAATACTGCCATCTCAACAGAGGTTTCTTTCTTGCAGGGCTGGCAATATTCTCAAAAGAAAATTCAAACAAGTAAGTAAAAAAGTGGTTTTTTGTTACAATGAGGATGTTTTAGGATTTTATGCATAATTATGTATAAAAACTCCTCCCTTTGGGCGGAGTTACTTCTTGTAATTATCTTCTAGAGATATTTTTATTTTCATTTTAGGTATGTGGTGCATGCATACAACTTTTTTCTCTTTCCCTCAACGCTGGGAATAAGGGATATCGAATTCACCTTCTCTGCATCTAGTATTCAGTTCCTGTCTCATTATGGCTTTGACTTCAACAAGGTGTGTAATCTCTGCCAGAAATGCAGAACAGAGGAAATCTGTGCAACTGCAGAAGAAATCACATTAGTATCCCTAAATATTATATTTCTGGGGTAAATAGCATCTTCCTAAAGTATAAATGCATCATGTAGATCTTTATCAACAGGAGTACTGAGTGCTGTTTTTTTCTGAACTAATGTAAAGGCAATAGCCACATCCTTGGCAGCCTCAGACAGATTCTCCTGCCTCAAAAAAGCCCCCAAAACCTATCTCTAGTGAGCTAAGGATTTACTAAACAGGCCCTGGTGGGTATCTTTATGCTTCTTGAAGGTGCAGAAGTATCAGTTTACCAGCATCCCATGTATTGCCACATTTCCCATTAAATTCAGACTCTGTCATCCAGTAAGAGTACTGTTCTGCAGGAAGCATCTGTCTTCTTGTCTCTTGGAAGCATCTTATTAAAGGAAAGGTAAAAGAAAAACAAAAAAATTGATCACAGTTAACAAATATCCTTTTCTTTCCTCCATACCTGTTGGATTGCCTATAGTTTGTTTGTCCTGACTAACCTGCTAATTCTCTAATGTGCTGTGATAAAATCCGGGGGAATGTAACCAACCTGGCATCTTCTCTCCCCTCAGTTCCTCAAAGATGGAATCCCATACATGAATGAGGAACAGGAGAAGATCCTTAAGCAGCACCTCTTAGCAGGTACCTGGAAAGTCTGCAGGTGAGCACTTTTCAGAGAGGTGTCTCCTCAGTACTATGTTCATTGCTCAGCATCACTCAGATCACATTTTGTAGAAATACTGAAACCTGTTGATCTGAACACCTTGCTGCCAGCTGTTCCAGCATGACATGGTGTCTGAAGGAGGATTGAGATTACAAGACATTATGTGGAGAATTTGGTCCACATTGGGAAATGAAGCTTTTGGATTCCTACAGCAAAGCACAAGGCTTCACCTGTAAAGAGCATTTCTCACACTGCCTCTTTCCCCTCATCCAGCACTAGTTGTGCAGACAGAGATGTCCTGAAGAAAGCTATTGATGAAGTGACCTCTTGGATAACTGCAGCGAAAGAAGAAGATACTATGATTCTGCAGGATCTGAATGGTATGAAACAGTGCCTCTCTTAGGCATCTGTGGGCTCTGAGTGGCTTCATAATTTCTTGTGAACCTCTGGGGCATAACTGTACTTTCTTCTGTTAATTTGCTCTATTGGGAGGGAAAGCACCGGTGCCCATCTTTACACCAGTTTATACTTTAGCTCTTCTCAGGAGTTAATCTCTGGGTTCTGCTTTTCTGCTCTGTTGGGGTGGTAGGTTTTTCTGAAGCAGAAGTGGATATCTGGATGCTTGGAGCATGCTTTGTGGTAATTGACTTCCATTTTGTGCTTCTTCTGAGCAGCAACTGGAGAATTTGTAGTTAGTCTGAATCAGGATAACGTTACACATGTTTTAAATCCTGGGTGATCTGGTTTTTTGTTTATTTTTTCCCCTCCTTTCAGAATTTAGTCCCTCTCATGTGGAGCAACAGGTAGCCCCATGGAGACACACATATGCCAGTGGGAATAAACAGGCCAGTTACCCCCTGTGTTAGGTTTTGGGAGTAACCATAGCAGAGCTGAGGAACTTCTGTGCTGACTTGAAGAACAGGGAATTTTTGCAGGGAATAATCTGTAGGTTTACTCACGGAACCCAAAACTTAATCTTCTAGGTCAGAGAATAAAATATAGAAGAGGTTAGGAAGAACAGAGTATTCAAGGCTTTGTCTGTTGACTTTTTTCCAGAGTATGCAAAAGCAGGGGTGGAGACTGTGCTGTGCTTTTTATCTGCATTGTCAGCTAGATATGATACTGATATTTCAATAGAGTCTGGCACTGGTGAGCACCTGTGATAAGAAAGATATTAATTTAAGTAAGCAAGAAGACTGATTCAGGGTGTCTCTTTTAATGCTTTTTCAGAGGAGGACTGGGTTAGGTCCTTATCAGCTGTGGGGGAAAATGCATTGGTACCCTTTGTGTGCTTGGCTTCTTGGTCTGTTGCTCTGAAACTGTCCAAAACCAGAGCGCATCTTTAGAGTAGTAGCCTCCTCCCTCTTCAGTTAGTCTTTTCTTTTCTTCCATGTTCTTACGAAAGCTCATTTGCCTGAAATTTTCACTGTGATTTTTGGGTGGGTTTTTTTGTGTTTTGTTTATTTCTGTGGGTTTGTGGTTATTGGTGGGATGTTTTTTGTTTTGATTTTTCTGTCATTGTGTATGTTAATGTGCCAAGATCATATGTTGAGGAGTATTTTCTATATGTTGTGGGAGAAACATGTGGCCAGTCCATCTGTCTAGAGGAATCATGTTTGTGTTTTCCTTAGGCTTGTCTGCACCTCTAAAACTTTTGCTGCCTTTTTTTTCTTTTTTTTTTTGTGTCATAGGTTATCATATGCTTGAAGTTCAGTTGGTTCTGAGGCAGGCTCTCCAAAATGTTTGGACAGAGCCTCTTGGAGACAAGAAGGTGAGATGGAATGTGGACCTTTTGGAAAGAGGATTTCTCTCTGGACATATAGGACTGGCATTTCTTGCAGGGACTCTGAAATGTTGCTTGTACTTTCAATGTTAGGGTCGAGAAGGAGGAGGAGAAGACAATGACAAAGGAAATGTTAATTGTGGGATCCTAAGAAAAGGGATACAGAAAACTGAGCAACTCTGGTTTCTGTTTGTCCTGTAGCCCCAAAATCCCTTTAAGTGGAAGTGCTTGTCCTTGGAGCACTTCTGGAGGCACACTCTCTGTGTCTTCAGACTTTATTAGTCCCTCCTTCAATACTTTCACAAGACTGACAGTTTTAGCATTTTCTGTGGTTTTCCTTTGCTGACTTCTGCCATGAAGTTGCTTTGAAGACATTTACTCTGTGATCTGCTGTTTTGCTATTCACTACTGGTATTTTACATTCAGTGCAGTATTTTCTGTATTAAAACTATGGTTGTGGACTTTTCAAACTATGGGTATGAGTATGATATTAGTCAATTGCTTAGAATAAGCTTACAGAAATCTTTTTTTTGCCTTAGTCCTACTCTGGCCTGATAACCAATGTCCCCAGAATGTCAGATTTACCCAGCCTTCTCATCTGAAGCATGAGAAGCATTGCCTTTGGGAACTCAGCTTGTATGATTGCTGTTTGTTTCTGGGCTTTTGGTACCATGAACTTACCATATTGTCATCAAGTTAAATTGAATTAGGTTAATTTGTGCTCCAAAAACCCTTTGGTAGGAATCATCCTCTTAAGTAGAGAAGCAAAATTAAGACTCACTTTGAGCAGGCCTGTTTAGTTACTGGGGCACTGATTTCCATATAGAAATGAGACAGTTCCAAAGTCCCAAGGGGATGCTGTTTTTCTGTCCTTCAGCACCTTGAAGCTGAATTTGACTTCAGCATTGCTGAACCCCAGTAAGCAATGCACCTACCACTGACATGGGAGGCTGAGATAATCAGTGACTGTTCTTTTCAGGTAATGGTGAAAAAAGTGAGTCCAGAGCATCGTCAGCTTCTGGAGAACTCTTCTTATGACCCCTGTCAGAAAAAGCTCATTCTCCTGTCTGCCCGGGGCTTTACCAACCTCTTCCAGATACTTGTTAAAGCCAAGAAGGTAAAATGCCTTAACCCTACTCTCATTTTTCATCTCTTTTTAATTTTGCTGTGTTAAATGCAATATTAAAAATCCTGGTGTTACTGTTTGAGTCACCATCTAAGAAAGCTGAGCAGATTCTTGCCTTTTGGGCAAGCTGTGTTTTTCAGCATGCAACAAACCAGTTTATTGGACCATGTGGACCATTGGTCTGACTCTGTGTGGAAATTCTTACATTCTGTATGCAGCTTATCAAATGAATTTCAGCTTTAGAGGACTACGGATGATGTGCAAAGACCATCCCTGCCCTTGTGAGTGAGCATATAAATCTGATGGCTGGAATCTTGTTCATCTGAACCGAGAATTCACTTAGCTCCTTAGGTCCACTGAAAATAGAATGCTGCTGAGACAATACCCTCTCAGAGAGTCCACTCCTGCAGGCAGTAGTCCTCGTGTGAGCCTTGCAGCCTGAATGACTCCAATGCAAGCATGTGTGGATGTTGTCTGCTGGAGGGAAGGTTTACAGCTGTTGAGTGTGCCTATGTTGTTTATCTCTGAGCTCTCTTCAGAAATGTGCTCCAATGGGCTGTTATGTTTATATTCCTTCGTAGCCCCTGGTGGGACACAACATGCTTATGGACCTTATGCATCTTCACGACAAGTTCTACAGGCCCCTCCCAGGTACTGCTGCGTGTAACTGCTGCCCAGGCTGCTGCCTTTGCACTGGGGGTGGAGCAGGAGGTCCAGTGGCCATTTGCCACCACAGACACCTGCAGGGCTTAGCAAGCAGCAGGGCTGGTTGCCTCTTCTGAGTTCTAAATGCTGGAGAGGGCATTGTTGCCTGCTGTCACTTCTCTTCCCTATTACTTTGCAATTCCAGTAGATTTCCCCCAGTTTTCTGATGTCTTTCTCCACCTGTGCTTTGCTTTCAGAAAGCTATGAGGAATTTAAAAGGAACATTCACAACCTGTTTCCTGTCATCATAGACACCAAGACTGTAACAAAATCTGTGCAGAAGGTGAGAGGAGTGCCATGTGATAATAACAGAACTGAATCCAGTTCTCAGTGTTGCCTTGAGAAGTTCTAATTTTAGATCTCATTTAACAAATTGGCAATGCAAGTAATTGAACTCACCATAAGGTTTGTCATGGTTGGTTTTCTAATATATTCTTCTTTTATAGAAATGTCTGTTTCCTCGAGTATCTAGTCTTTTGGAGGTGTATACAGTTTTGTGCAGGTAAGTGGTGGCCAACAGAGCTTTCATCAATCCCTGTGCCTTCTTTGGAAAGATATTTCACAGTCAGCCATTTCCCATGTTCATACTTTCCTCCTCTCAATTGTTTTTCAATTGGATCCTCGTCTTTCTAAATTTAAGAGCAAAGGATTTGCACATCTTTCTTATAAAGGAATTGTGTAGTAAATTATTTGTTCTGAGTCACTTGTCACATTGAATCACCATTATTTCATTGGTCACAAATTTGGTTTGCATACAGCTGTACACATAACTTGAGAATTACATTGCTTATGTCATGTTCTGAAATGAGTAAGATTCAGTTCTTGGTGAAAACACATCCTAATTTCAAATGCCTGTCCTAAGAGAGAACTGCACTGAGCCCAAAGCAGTAACTAAAGACAATGTTCAAATGGAGCACAAGTAGATGTTGTATCTCATGAGCTTTAGTCATGATGTGGTAGGAGACTTATTTCACACTTCTTTTGTGAAATAATTTTTTCCATGTCAATTTTGCTAAGGAAAGGAAAATTTTGCCTGTTTCCCATTACCCCCTAGTCCCAAGAAAGAGATGCAAAATTAATATTCTTTTAAAAACAGTACTGGGATTTGGAAGGTTTGTTTATTACCAATTTCACACTGCATATTTTGCTTGATTGTTCTTTCTTTTATTTCAGTCATTCCAGGGGTATGTGTTTATCCTCCGGGATTCCCCATTGAAATAGAGCCATCTAGTCAACCTCTTTCCCTGCAGTTTTAGTTCTGCTCACAATTTTTTTTTGTATGCAATTAGAACAGATTTGCTGAGTTTTGAGTGAGGGAAGAAACTAAGGAAGTATTTAGGAGTTAGTTTTCAGGAGGAAGACTGATAGATATTACTCAAGTAAGTATTTTGGCCTTTTCCAAGAGGCCTACCAAAGTTCATTTTAAAGTCTCCAGTAGCTTTTTCTGGAATTAAGCTACAGGTCACTAGAGAACAGTAGCTTTTCTCTAACATACTGAGGAAAGACAAAAATCTCACACATCCACTTGTCTTCAGCAGCAACCTTAATCCCAGAGGTCCACCATGCCCTGTTATAGCTCTTGCAAGTGGCTGCTCAAGATACGGTATGTTCTTAAGCAAATCTTCACAGTCAGATAGATCAAAATAAGTTTGTTGTACTCTGTGGATATCCACATGTAAAGCATGAGGAAATGCCAGTGGGTCTGCTGAATCTGCCCAGAGCTGCTGGTACACATTTTTGTCCAGACCCAAAGCCTGGGCTCCCAAGATGTCCGTTCTGCATGGCCCTGGTAGCTGCTGAGGGTAATGCAGGGCATGTTTGCCTCATGCTGCTGGTACGGACAGCATTTACACTGTGTTGGGCTGAACAGAACCTACCTTGGCTGTGAAGAGTCAGGAGCCCTTGGAAGGGGTGAGGGTATGTGGGAAACAGCTGTCTTAGAAGGTAAAGTAGAAGGAGCTTGGTGGCTGCTGTGCAGGGTTAGTGATGCCTGTGCAGGAGGTTCTGTCCGGGACATGGTGTGATACTGGCTGTGAGGCAGATGTTTTCTGGTTTCTCCTGGTAGCATTATGTTTACAGCACAGGGTATCCTGTGTTTTGAAATGGTTCCCATACAATCAATAACATAGATGGCACAGTTTGGTTTAGACTTTCATAAAAGTTAAAATGTTTTAATGTGCATCTTGCTAAGCTTTTCAGACTTTGATGTAACTGCTGCTTCTTTTTTGGTGTTGTTTTAATATGCATGCTAGAAGCACAGACTTTTTATACTGAGTGTAAAGTTTTCAGAGTGAGGAAGGAAAGAGCTGAGGGGAGGGGGAAAAGAACCCTCAGAACAGTGGATCTTATGAATCAGGATTCTGCAGTGTAGTAGTTTTCACAGCATGCTAGATGTGTTTACTTCTTGATTTTGTTGGGCACTTACAGCTGAGAAGGAATCTCCTCATGAGGCAGGCTATGATGCATTTCTCTGTGGTTCAGGTAAAATGCTTCTTAAAAACTTCAGAATTTGTGTTGGGATTTGGCAATCTTTTCCTTCTCTCTAGATTTATTTGATGCTAAGAGATATTTGTTTATATACAGTCTGTTGCTCTTAGTAACTTAGCTGCACTTCAATGCATTTTTGCTTTCTATGTATTTATCTGTGTTTCTCTAGCTTTCTCCTAATGCCACCTCATTATTCCTTTCTCTAGTTCTTCTGATGTCAGCTCATTTGCTACTGTGCAGATCCACAGAGTGAGTAATGTTTAAGTGTTGACTGAAAATTGCATTACATGGGAGGTTTTCCTATGGAAAACAGCCTTCCATTTGCTCTGGCCGACTTTTTGTTTCGCGGGCTGGCCTTCCTTTTGGACAAAAGAAAGTGTTACTGGAAATATCATGTTCTAATTAGATTTTTATTTTATAAATCTGAAAGCAGTAGTTTTATGTCAAAGCTGACATTTTAAAAATGAAATCAGGGGCCATGTGATGGCTCAGAGGTTGGGAAATGACATTGTGACTTCTTTGTTCTTGAACAAGCTCTCTCAAGTTCAGTTCACTTGGGTAAGGGTCAAATAATTTTCCATTAGTTTCCATTTTTGAAATCTCTGTGAATCAGTGCCTTCAGTTACGTTCCCTTCCCTTTTCTTGCAGCTTTTTTACTTCTGTAGGAAGATACTAAGATCTGAAATACCTGTTCTGTCACTAGTTGAAGAGCTTGACACTGTATAGCAGTGCAGCACTAGAGAAACAAAACTTTGTTCTCTTTTGTTTTTTGATTTAGTGATGCAGTGGATGCTGAGCCTTCTTTCTCACAGTATCTCACCGTGTTAGCTGAGCATGTGAACAAAGTGAATTTCATCCGAGGTGGTGTTTCAAGCATTGTGCGTATGAATTGCAGGTCTGTGACCTGTTTGTGGGGTGCATAGGTCAGTAGCCTACTTAGTAGCATCCTTAGAGGAGAGGAATCCACTGGTGCTGGGGTCCACCTTGGCAGAAATTGTCATCATACAAGTGACGCAGTGGACCTTTTAAAACGGCCAATGAGTTTAATTTCTGCTGTGCAAAATGTATTCATGCTGTTATTCTGTAAGATGGCATTAGCAAGTCTACATCGCTGTTTCTCAGGTAGTTTCCCCATGGTTGTCGTGACAGTTTGCTTTTATGATGATATTTCGACGAATCTGGGGGCCAAAAAAAAAAAAAATCACATCAACAGCAGTATTATACAGCTTGTCATTTATTTGTCATGTTCTGAATATTTTCTGATATATATATTCTGATAAATATTTTCTGCTAATACTACTGCCTCTATAGATTTCCAAATTCAAATATGTCTCAACATTTTCCAGAATTTTTCTGGGAAAGATGCTCCTTGCCGTCATCCCCCTGCCTTGGTTGTTCATGTCCGAGGCTGGCCAGGGCTGACAGAGAGACAGATTTACCAAGAGTTTAAAGCTCGTTGTCGCTTCGATGTCAGACGGCTTTCAAAGAACCAGTTCATTCTGCTCTCCAATAAACACAAGCAGTAAGTGATCAGAAAGTGTTAATTTTCAGTCCTTTCTTCCTCTGCTCCAGGCCTTTGTCCCACCCTCTCTCGCTGTGATAGCTCTTGGATGGAAATTCCTGCCCTGAGCTGTGGGGTGCTGTAAGCAGCCTGCAGGTTGAGCTCAAGCCGTGCTTTCATTGCAGCGTCAGGCTCATCCTGCGGGATTACAGGCACCACCCTCACCTGCAGGTCTCCGTCTATCGCCACTGGAGGCACTCGCCGAGCGTGAACTGCCTGCTGCAGTGAGTTGTGGGAGCACGGGAATGGGGCGGCGGGGGGCGGGGAGGAAGCATTCTTTTCAGGTCCGAAGCCCTGGCACGGCAGCAGCCTGCCACGTGTTTACAGTGTCCTCCCGCCAGCCCCTCGGAGGAACAGGGGACTCAGAAGCAGGTTTGTTTGCCGACTGACTGCTTGTGAGCTTTCAGCCCTGGGCGACTGGACTTTAATCTCACTCATGGTTAACCCAGGAATGTTACTCTGTGGATAGCACAAAACTGTGTATGTGCTGTCACAGCAGAGAGGTGGTATTCTTAATGAGCTGTAGCACCAGCTCTAATAAGCTTGATGAGAGGGAGGCAGAATCTCAGGTGTGGGATGGATGTGGGTTTTTTTCTACAGCTGAGTTGAAAGCTCGGTAGAGGGAGAGAATTTCAGATTCAAAATGCCCCCCTCTTGTGAGGTGGTGACAGTGATGCTCATGAAGGATGAATTTCTGTCTTGACATGGTTTGGAAAATAATCTAAGGGTTTAATAAACACAAAATTAAGCCGTAAACATAAGTAACCTAACAGCATTTTATTACTATTGTCTCTTAGAATCTCTGGTATTGTGGCACTGTGGTCTCTCTTGGCCTTTGCACTTGGAGGAGCTCGTAGCTGTTGACTTTAAAAGGACTACTGTAGAGATGAGACATGATGAACGCTGATCTTATTTCTTGTGTTTGTCTGTTTTGTTTTGTTTCATGCAATAAAAGATGAGAAAAAATGACCAAAAAATCCCACAAAACTATGATTACTGTCTGAATTGTTTTCTTGGAAATGTGTTTTTTAAAACTGTGTTGGTTTGCAATTTGTGGTATTTTATAATCTGCTCAAAGCATCATCTCCTGAAGGAGGAGATGATTGTTTCAATGCCTAATTTACTTTGGTCCTATGTAGGTTCTTCACAGCTATTCACATCCTCTGTTCCCAGTGCTGGTGCTTGCTGCATAAAACACATTTCTGATAAAGTTCAGGAAGTTATGAAATGAAAGGTGCTATTTTTAGCTTCAGTTGTAAAGCAGGGGAAATGTCACTGTTTACCAGATGAAAACGGGCTCATGACAGATTCTGGGGAATAATAAATAATTTGCAGTGCTGTCAGTGCAGTATCATGCACTGGTATTTTCAGTGGCAGGGTCGCTGAGGTTTGATACAGATAAGTGAAATTTATCAGGTTCCAGTTTGTGGAGCATACAGAGGTCAGGTGGGTCAGCACATATTTCTGTTTGCTTCTAGTGCACAGCATGTGAGCAGTCCTTTATTCAAAGTAACATGAGACATGCTTTGTGGATCAGTTTTTCTTGATATAGCTAGAGCATCTGTCAGTCCAGGGAGTTTGGTCTTCAGATATTTTTCTTGTTAATCTCCTTCTCTTCTTTAAAATAACCTATTGATCCCGGGTTTCCTAGATGTCGTTAGTCAGACTTAATTGGATGGGGCCCATGCTCACCTAATAGGCAGAATCTGCCTTTAATTGAGTGTATCGTGGGAGTTGCTGCAGGGGACCTTAAGGCAGCAGCATAACACTGCGGTGTGCTTGAGGATCATGTGCTCTCTGCTGCTCATGAGGGGAAAAGGGCAGCACATCTTTAGATGTGATTCTTGAGTTCTGCACAGCTTGTGGTTTACAGCTCTTGTTTCATAAACAAGCTCCTACAAAACAAGTAACTGACTTCTTGATGACCTTTTTTATAATCCTTCAGTGGTGAGGTTCTCTGTCACAGTGCTCCTTCAAGTACCAGTGTGTCTCCCTGCTTATTCTGTAATGTTAGTTTGTCTTCTAGCATCATTAGACACCGTGCTTGTGTCAAGGAGAGCACGGGCTCTTTGTGTTGTGTAGGTTGAGGAAGATTTTCTTTGGGTGTTACATACAGTAGCATGTGTTTTCACATAAAAACATGCTTCTTGGCTTACGATCTGGGAAACAATACCCTTGTTCTCTAGGGTCTGGATTCAGCTAGCTATTTAAATGTGGGGAGACAAAGCCTCACTTGCATCTAATCTTTACAATCTGGGGATCATGAAGATACAGATGCTGTTACGTATGGGAAGCCCGGCAGTTTTTCAGGGAGCATGCACTTTGAAGGAACAAAGAAATTGTTCTGTCTTTAAATTTTGTTCCTCCCGTTTTCTTCTCAGAGTGGCACACAGACAAATAATGACTCAGTTCCCTGCAGTGCTGTTCTCTTTCTTGATTCATCCTCTAGAGAAGCACACCTCCCCGTGAATAAGTAGAGATCCTTTCACCCTTTTTGGAGAAATTGCCTATGGATCTGACCATGTATTTTCCATTTCTAAGAGACACACACACCTCATGTAGCAACATGGCTACACGTACAAGAGACTTGATTTTCCTGCTTCAGAGCTGGGAGAAATAAGTGACAAGTGCTGTAGAACTACTCGATGTTTTTAGTATAAATCAGTTAAGTTTACATGCATATTAAAAATATGAAGAGATCAGAGTGAGTTGAGTATATTCTGATTTTCTAATGAAAGGCTTTAGAAAACAAGTTGCCTTTCTCTAATAATTTAGGGTCATACTCTGCTCAGAGCCTCTTAAAGAGCTCATTGAGATGTACCGGCAGTCAATTCCAATGAAATATGTTAGCTGGGGGCTAGTCAAACAAATCAGAGCAGAGACATTTGGCCCTGGGAACAGAGCTGCGAGTTTTTCTGAGCAGCTGTTGATCAAGGCACAATCTTCCTGAATACATCAACTTGGCCAATCCAACCTCAGGCGTTGCTTTTGCTCCCGACTAGGGAATTCTTACTAATTGAACTTGGAAGTATCCAGAGTATTTAATGTTATGCCTGTTCCTGCCTGTCTCCTTGCAAGGAATAGGAGATAATTTAGATTCTTGTGAGGCCAGTTCATGGTGGTGCAACCTGACTTCTAACTCTGGCCCTGAAGAGATGCATGTCAGAGCTTCTGAGTTGTTCTGAGGGCTGGCAGTTCAGAAGATCAAACCTGTCTCCCTTAGACAGTGGTAAAACCACAGCAGAGTGCCTAGCAGCACACCTGCTTCTTAGCACCGTGAGAAATCTGTGCTTTAGCTGCAAGGCTTGAAAGGATAA
Source organism: Toxostoma redivivum (assembly GCA_013397375.1). Classification (NCBI taxonomy): domain Eukaryota; kingdom Metazoa; phylum Chordata; class Aves; order Passeriformes; family Mimidae; genus Toxostoma; species Toxostoma redivivum. The sequence goes on along the minus strand of VXBI01000285.1, from coordinate 129,961 downwards.
TTCCAACGCTCAATGAAAAAAATGTTGAAATTCAAGTTGTGAAGATGTACACTAAAAACATCGTCCTGCAAATTGAACACTGCAGATCAGAATATATTTATTTACAAGAAAAATTTGATTTTTTGATACATTAACTTTTTAAATGTCTTCAAGATTAAATATGTGGGTTTTGATATAACATCTCTACTCCAATGAGAAGGCATGGAAAAGGCAGAACTATCTCTACATACTCCTCTGTTCTTATTGCTGTTTATTGCTTCAGTAGTAATAGGCCGGATTCCAGCTGGCACTGGAAGACAGGAGAGTAGAATTTACCTGTCTGAAAAGATTCTTTTTTCATACAGAAGAAAATTTTGTAGAGTTCTGTGTTTTCAAATTGTGTGAATCAATAATTCTTCTTCATAATATGCTTTCATTCAAAAGCCATCATAGCAGAGAACCTTGGAACAGCGAGGTTGCAGGTGTCTTGCTGGATGAATGAAGTACAGCAGCCTGGTGCCAAATGCCAGCAGTGCTCAACCCGTTGAGGGGAGGTTCCCTCGCAAGCCAGAACAGCTTTGGCTGTGTTGCAGCACCACAGCTGGGTCAGAACTCTGTGTGCTGATTAAATGACTGACAAAGTTCCCATATGCCTTAGACATGGGAAAACTCTGCTGTGCAACTGCTCTGTTAACACATTTTTGTGGTGTTTTTTTTATATGCAGCAACAAATCTGTCTTTTATTTTCTGTTTTTTTATCTCCCTTTTTCCCATGGCTTTTCCTAACAGCCCCTCTCCACTGGTTGGTGTTCTCCAGCACAGGAGAACCCCCCTAGGAAGGCTGAGTGAAGGGGCAGTGCATGAAGTGCCATGGATATATTTCTTTCAACAACTCTTATGCTTAAGGAAGAGGGGGTGATTGTACCCAGTCTGGCCCAAGGGACCCTTGGAAGGGGAATGTTGCATCAGCCCAATGCCATCTGAAAGGCGTCTCTGTAAAGGCCATGTATACCAGCAATGCTGGGGAGAGCCCAGATCTCTGGTCCCTTGGCTTGCTGGAGGTGTGGCATGGCTGACACCTGTGCTGGCTGTCCTGCAGAGCTGTCACCACACATCCCCAGGAGCGCTGGTGGAGAGTGACCCACATGAGTGTGTGTCAGTGCTGTTACAAAAGCTGTGGCTGAGCAGCAGGAGGGGAAGCAGTACCTGTACCCCCAGAGAGAGGTGGAGCTCATGGCACAGAACATGGCCAAGGATTGCTGTGGTGCACAGACTGGAAGGAGAATGGGGCAGAAGCCATGAAGAGATTTTCTTTCAGAGGCCCCCAGGGAGCTGGGAGTCTGTTGCAAAGCAAGAGGCCATTAAAAATGGAGAAGAGTTGTAGTAGTCAGGATGCATGAAGGATGAGGGAGAATTTATGCCCAATGTCTCATCTCATGCTTTCTCTTGCTGCAGAAACTACCTTGTTCAAGCTGGTGTTTTTAACAAAACCAGTGCTTAAAGTATTCTCGGATTGCCTTTGGGCTTCCCTTCTGGGAAGGATCTTGGCACAGTCGCATCTCTGAGGGGTACCTGGGCTGGGGTTGCTCCCTTTTAAGCACAGACACAGTATGCAGAAACACTCCCACCCAACATTCAGACCCCTGCCCTGCAGCACAGGAATGAGACTCATATCCTGAGAGAAAGTGGATTCTAATCCCACCAGCATCCTAACAAGCAGGTGAGTAGTTGAATCCTCTTGGACTTTCTCCCTAGCCAAATGAGCATCTAAACAGACAGATGTTTCACCAAAGGTAAGATGAAGATAGGACTTCTGCACCACTTCCTCCCCATGGAGGGCAGCTAAGGACCCCCTCCAGATACAGGAGTGATTGGCACTCATTCTCCTGTTTCTGGGGATGGCTGTGCTAATCCATTGACCTTCTATGGCCAAGCTTTAAAAGAAAATGGCAATAGCAAATGTGTTGGCAGAGCCTCATGTCGGTGAAGTAAGTTAGGCTGGCTTTTAAAATATCTGTGGGATGGAAATCTGTGGAAGGTAATAGCTACTATGCAGGAGAAATACATGGTGCCCTGGCAGAAACACATCCAGTTAAAAAGGAAAATAAAGAGTGCTGTTTAGCACTTAAAGACAGCTTATTAAACATCTCCCAGGTGTACACGAATTGAGGAAATCCTAAAATACTTCCAAGTTTGGACCTGGTCCACCCACAAACACTCCTGGAGTTTACCTGGGCTTGTAAGCAGTGGAAGAGTAATCTGCAGTCCTCATTTTGAATTTTGAAATAATACAAACTATTTTACTTGCCCCATAAATCTTGGCACTAGTTTTTGGACAGATCTGTCACATGTTCTGACCTTGCTTGAAAAGGTGCTGCTATAAATTGCTACTTTGCCTCCAGCTTTTGGTTAACAAAGATTCAGTTGTCTTAATTTCTCCCTATTTGACAAGATGCTTGCTTACAGGTGCAGCCAGCCTAACCAAAACAGGCAGTCATTTGCTCACTCTGGAACTCATCTGTCCTATGCATGAAACATGTACAACTGACCTTGCCATTCCTACATCAATGTGAGGATTTGCAAACCCACAGGCTCCCACAGCTGCCTGCAGTGCTCAAAATTTTCCCCCTCCCCTGGGATGCAGGACAGAAGCAGCTTGATGTAATTGTTCCACAGGGCCACTGGGTCATGGGAAGCAGTGCCAGAGGAGACATGCTGGGCTCCTGGGCCTCCCTTGGGGTCCTACAGCCTCCAGAAGCTGGGCAGTCTCCAGGGGTTGGACTGGGTCTGGCTGCTCAGTGAGGGGTGAGGGGGGATGCTCTTGCTCCGTGCCTTGCATTGATGAATATCCTAAATGTACCAGAATTTAACACAAGAGTAGTGCAGGGTGACGGGGGAACAGAACTGCAACCAGCACTCTTCCCAATTACACTGGTGACAGGTACCTGCCACCATCTTTAGACTCCCAAGTACTTATAGCATGGCTGGCACCTCTGATTCTACATCTGCTCCCTACTGAACTTACCCTCCTTACCTGCATGCTTCCACTGGTGTCACTGCTGAAGGAGGCACCTGGAGGAACAAAGAGTGCCTGTCCCTGACTGCTGGCTCATGGTGAGCTCAAATTGAGCAGGGGGCAGGGCTGTGGCTTCACAAAGCACTGCCCCATCCCCTTGCTGCAGGCAGTGCCCAAGGAAGATGTGCTTGCCTGTCAGCTATTTCTATATTTGTGCTAGAGCAGTAGCCATGAGCTCCTGGCACACATGCCAGGATTAGCAGCCCCGTTGCTGGTGGGGCAAGAGGACCCTGACCCTGAGATTGGCTCAGCTGGTCAGAGCATGGTACTGATAACACACAGGCTGTGGTTTCAGTCCCTGTACGGGATATTTGTCTGAGAGTGGGACTCAATGATCCTTGTGGGTCCCTTCCAACTCAGAATATTCTGTGAATCTGTGAACACTGGTCCCCCCTTTCTTCCAGTTTTTGGCCCTCACCCCACCCCTGGAGCAGCAAGCACAGGATAAAGATGGACTTTGCTCTTCAGCAGGGAAGAAGGACTCAGAGAAGAAATTGGATTTTGAGAGAATGGGCAGGAATAGGTGGCGGGGAGCTGGAGGTGATGTGAAAGGGTTTGCTGAGGATGATCTGCAAGGGGAGAACAATCTTTAGATGGGAGATTTTGTCACTTCAGCTGCACATGAGTTTCTCCTCACTGAAGGTTACTACTTCTCAGAGTTTTGCGCATTCACCCTCTAATCTGCCTCATTCACTACAAATCCCACTAGAACTGGGCAAGGGGGCTGGAGCAGCTGACATGTGGACCTGGCAATCTTTAGTAAGGGTCAGTGTTTCTTTCCTGCTTACTCTCTTCCTGCAGCTCTGAAATTTAGAAATTATTGCAGCCTCTTCTCTAAGTATGGATTTCCCCTGACATCAACACTTCTTCTAGTGTAGGGATGGTGCTGGCTCTGTGTTCACAGGTCTTATTGTCAGGCAGGTGTCCCAGGAAGCTGAATACACCCATGGTTGTCCTATTCTGCACCCAGTTTGCCATGGGTGCAGGAACCAGCCCAGACCCCTCTGTGCTGGAGCTGGCTTCTCTGCCCCTTTTAGTCTGCTCAGCTGGCTTGTCCAGCTGGGGCAGAGGCTGGGGGGAAATGTCCCTCAAATCACTCTGGCAGGGACCCTGTGTGATTTTAATTTTCTAGCCAGGGGCATGGTGCCTACCTGGTAAGGTGGATTGAGCATTCTTTCCTTCACTCCTTATTCCTGCAATAGCCAAGCATCAGTTTTCTGTTCTGTAGCCACTTGTGCTCCATTTTTTGAGATGTGAAATGTTATATCTTACTAAAGTTTAGAAGGTTTAGTGGGTTTTGGTGTTTCTCCAAGAAATCCCAAATTCACCAACAAATGGAGTTTTCACCACAAAAACTGGGACTATTTTTGAAAACAAAAAAAGGTTTTTTCCCTCAAAAACCTTTCCCTTGCCAATGGCAAAATGCTTGGTTTTGCCACATTGCAAATCTGACACCACCACCTGCCACTGTTTTACCTCCCCCTCAAATCCACTTGTGCTGAAGACTGTGACTCTTCTTAGGTAGTATCACGTAGCATTATCCTCTCATTATAGTTTTCAAAAATCTGAAAAACTCATTCACCTGCAGAGTGCATCCCTTCAAGAGGCTGAAACTAAACTTCTGAGTTTTCAACCCGTCCTGTCTTTGTTTCTGCTCTCACCTTGCTCCCCGTGTCCCATCCACTAAGGCTTTCTGCAGGGCTCTCTGAATAGTTCCTCCAATTCTCATCTTCTTTCATCCCCTGACACAGAAGGAGGCCATGGGTTTTGCCCTGCTGGTGGTGATGCTGAATGAAGCAGAAATGTACACGAGCCTGAGTGGTAGCAACGCAGGGAGCCTTTGTTCCACAGCAGTATTGAGTCTGACAGCACAGCAAAGATGAGGAATGTCATGGCAGTGACTGACCACCATAGCAAGGTCAAGCCTCATTTGGAGGCCACTATTAAACAGAGATGAACAAGATCACACTGGAGAGAGCTATTGAGTGGGTTAAAAATGAGGTTAAAAATGACTGAAGATAATTGTTGCATTGTTGCTCCCAGAGCCCCTAGCAAGCAGTTTGAGAGACCTTCATTTCCTGAAATTCTTTATCCCACTGAAACCAAAGTAATGAAAGATGCTTCTCCTCTTTTGATAAAGACTCAGGAAATATAATCATGTTGGCAAATCACCTGAATTACAATGTGATTCATCAGCTACTAAGTACTTAACATGGAAACCAATCTGATAAAGTTGTAACTACCATCAAAGAAAAAAATCAACATCTGGATAAAATCTTGTTTATGTAACTGAACAATTTCTAATTTTTTTAGAGAACATAAAGTCATTGATCAGCAATCTGTATCTCTCTATGTCAAAATGGTAATTAATGCACTGTGTTAATAAATAATTATGCACAAGTATGTAAAGATAACTCATGATATCATTCAATCTTTTGCCTTGTGCTATCTAGTGTAGTTTGCTCATATTTACATAGACTTGGAAAAGTAAAAAGTGCCAAAAATCTTTTACCCCATTTATGGTAACACCAGCTGATACTGTTCAAATTTTGGGGGAGCAAGTCTTACATTTTCCACAAATCATGAATTCTGTTGTAATTTGCCTCCAAGGACCCAATTGGGGGTGCAGCACTGATCTCTCCAGCTCCGGTGGGCTGGTTTCAATCAGTTCTCTATATCCATCAGAAAAGGGGAGAGCTTGATTGTGTCCTGGTCTTGTGCTCCCTGAGGCTGTGTCTCAAGGCAAGGAGACTCAGCCTCAGTTCCTGTGTTGTGAGGAAGGGCTGAGTACTCAGCTCTTCACTGTGGCCTTCCCCAGTGTGTCCTGAGTTATCTCCTGTCAGCAAAGGCAAAACACCACCTTATCAGTCTGCTTTTAGAGACCTAACAGCAAATGTGCAAGGGTATTTTAGAGTATATAAGTAAGAATAAAACCCTACCATGGCTCTTTAAAATGAGATTATAAACAAAATTAAGTTTGGGATGAAATCTTTATTTTGGTGCATTTGATTGCTGAGTTTTGAATGAAATGGCAGAAACCCTTTAGGCTGTTTAAATACTTATTTGTGCACTCTATTAAAAAAGGCATAGAAAAAAATTTGACTACTAGATAGCATTGATTTAAAACATTAAGCCAACCAGTATTATAATTCAAATTATTTCTCTTCTCTTGTAAGCAAAGTGGCTCAGAGGCATTTGCTAAGACTCTTGCTTTACGCTCATGGTGCTCACACCTCCCATCCCCATGTCCTTCTTGCTGAGGCTGAATGTGAGCCTTGTGGCAGCCTCACATGCTTTTTGTTTCCTTTGAAGGAGGAACTGTAGGCACAAGGGTATATTCTTGCTATTACAGTTTTTTGAGGCTGCTCTGGTCTCCAGGGACTTGTAGGACACAGCCACCTTCTTTCTCACACAACTCCTGCTTGCAAGACCTGAAAAGTGAAGCAAATGGGATGCTGAAGGCTCTGCTGGTTGTACAGGAATGGAAAGTCACAGACATACTCATGAACTAGATTAAAGCCAAATAAGTAGACTTTATTAGTACCACTCCTGCAGAGAAAGTGCTTGAATCCAAAATTCCCAACGGCAGAAGAGAGGCAAAGGAGAATATGCTGACTTTTTTTTGCACTACACTGAAGTAAGACCATTAATGTGCTCAAGAAGGAATGCAGGACTAGAAGGGAGCTCTTACTTTGCAAAGCTGAATTTCTTGTTATTGCAATTTTAAAAGAAAATTTTGAAAAAAAAAAAAAACCTGTCTTTAAGCCAATCATATTCTTTCCTGAAAGTATTCAGGATTTTCTGCCTGTTCTTATTCCAGGCTGTCCAGAAGCCATGGTTCACTGGCTGTGATCAGTTTTCAGCCCCGTTTCACTGTCATGCTAGAGGTGATAAAATCTTGTCAGCCAGGCCAAGTCACTGACACTTCCAGATAATGTCCATCAGAAGTAATTATCTCATTTCCTAACTGGAGGGAAAAAGTGTGCTGCACAGGCAGTTTTCCTCAGTTTTTCAGAACAAAAAGTGTAAGTCAACATTCAAACAAGTGTCAGGCTGAGTCCTGCTCCCAGTCAAGCCAAGAGATGAGCTTTGCTGGAGGTTTCAGTGGGAGCTGCTGTGGTAATTAAAATGTTTAAGATATGTGTTAGACATAATTATTTTATCTTGAAAAACACCAGCATGCTATTTTTTGCAGATAATGGGTACTTGTTCATGTGAAGAGTTGCAGACATTTAGTGGCAACCACGACGCTCATGGTGAGGGGTCCCCCAGCTAATCCAGCTCATGACTTCTTTGCCAAGTGTGTTAGTGGTGTTCCAAGTCTGTAGATGAGCCATGAGGGAGGAAAGTGAAAGATAAAGCTGAGACAGGTCACCACATGCACATGGACAAGCTCTGGGGCTGATGTTGTAACTGGAGGGACAGCATAATGCCTCCAAAAAGGCAACATTTCTTCAATGCTCAGTGTGTCTAAAGGGTTAAGGTGACAGAGAAGGTTTTCTGCCTAAATTAGGAAAGAGAAGAAACTTCTGAGATTCCCTGTTTTGCATGTGTCTGTGTCCTGGAAGACCTCTACCAAATAAAGACTTTAGATAAACAGTTGGACAAAAATAAATTTTCTCCCTGAGGTAGAGGGAGCACATTGTAAGAGGGGGTGAAGGCAGCCCCCTGGAGCCAGCAGGTGAGTTTGAAATGGGCATGTAGAAGAGAAGAACTTCAATTGCTGGTGGTGTGACAGGAGAAGGGTCTGAAGCAGGTTATGATCAGACTAGTGGCTTGCTGAGTAGAAATGCAGAGAGGACGTGGCAGGGAGATGCTGAAGATGCCTGCACGCTCCACACTCTCCATAATGGTTTTGCTTATGCTTTGATGGCTCTGTCTGCACTGAAGTTAAGGGAAAAATCCCATGCTTCTTTGCCTTAGAGTTTTTTTCCTTTGCATCATTCTTCTTTCCGTTTTTCCTTTCTCTCAAGTCCTGTCTGGCACTTCAGGTGTTGAAAAGAAGAAAGTGAACATCTCAAGGGAGAGCTGCAGAAGTGATGAGAGAAAGAACAGAGCAGGAAAAAAAGCCATAAAGAAGGAAGGGGGAAGTAGAAACACTCAAAGCTGTGGACACTGGAGTAATATGGTAGACAAAGGAGGCAGAAGAGTCATTTCAGTACTGCTTATTTTATTCCTTCTGCTTGGTCCAATTCAACACAGGGCTGAAAGTTTGCAGCCAATGCAATGGCAGAAATACTATTTTGAGGTCTGTTTGTTTTCAAATCAGCTGTCAAACAGTTGACTCAGCAGCCCAAGCCTTTGCCTAGCCCCAGGAGCACATCTCTGGCTTCCACAGCCATCAGCACTGTGCAACTATCCAAGAGCAGAAAAGACCAGGGCAGATGCCCAAAAAGAAAATGCTGACCCTCCTTTCCTCAGAAGAGTTTCCAAATCCTCATCTGAGCTTGGCCTTGATATATGAGGAAGAATTAACCCTAGAAGAGAGGGACCACCTGTGCCTATTTCAGAAGAATTTTGACTCTTATGCAATACTTTCTATGGAAAGAAAGGCTTTGAAGTGCACAAACACATTATTTGCCTCGTGTTGCTACAATAGCCACATCTGAGAGCAATACAAGGGGGTGATGTGCCTGTGATATAATGGGGTATTTGAGATGTGTGAGGAACAAGTGAGAATATGAGTACTGCCAGTTACAGATCGTGCCAGTCACTGCAGTGAGGAAGTGCTCTTGGCTGTGAATTAGGGCAGAGACTGTATCTCCTCTTTCATTAACATAAAGCCTGTTCTTGGAAGCTAGAAGGGATAATTAGGCTTAATCAATCACATATTTCCCACCAGGGAAGTCTGTTTCACCACTGACACAAGGAGATGAATGCTTGGAAGGTCAGGCCTTGTTTTGCCTGGCACAATGTTCCTTCAGGAATCACGCACCTACAGTTTAATGATCACGCAGAGAAAGATTTACATTTGCAATTATGGAACAGGCAGTACCACCCATCAGCTGTTTCTTCCCAGCTGATGAAAATGTGAAGACTGAAGAATTTAAGACTTGATTGAATAAAGTGCCTGAAGACAAGCTAGAATTTAGGTGGCATTTAAAACACATTCTCATGCCATCCTGACTTGAGCTTGCCCTTCACTAGAGTTTGTGGTTTATATACCATACAAAGCCTTTGAATTCAGAGCCTGCACCCTGATCCCATCCTGAGGTGCAGATAACAACTTGCTTAAGTATCTGTGAGGATGCAAGAAACCCCTGTAAAACAAGTTAGCTGGGATCAGGGAGCATCTGGGGCTCATTTCTGGTTTTGGGCTCACACATTCTGTACTCTAGTTTAACTCTGCCCAAACAGAATTAGTAGATGCCCACTGAGACTATCACAGGTGATAGGAACAAAAAACGCCCCAGATTCCAGCCAGCATCTACTATTGCCTCCTCTGTCCCAGCAGTCATTGGACCAACAGCTGTGGTGCAAGAGACACAAACTGCAGTGACTCACCTGCCATGTGAGAGGTGAGCCCCACTGCTGTGCCATCCTGATGTGGTGCTGCAGGAGGCTCTCCAGGACTCTGTCACTGGAGTTACCTTCCAGCTCTGAATGCTGGCACTCCATGAATCTCTGTGCACTGTCAAAAGACAGCTCTGATTTTGGTTTCAGCTCTGATTTTGGTCTTCAGCCCTCACAATGTCTCTAAAACTTTCCAGTGAAAAAAAGAGATGCAGATCATCAGGTTATTTCACAAATCTCTTAATCTACTTTTTTTTCTTCAGACTCATATGGCTTCTACACGTATTCTAGTCTCTTGCTGATTCTTCCTTCCCTCATCTCTGTCCCTCAAAAAAATACCCCAAATGCCAGAAACCAAGCCTTTCTTCACCTGGGAGAGTACAAAGTTTAATTTTGGCAAGATATGTGTATAAACATTATGCATATTTCATGCTATCCAGTGATCTGGGTGATTGGTTCACTTGGCCTGATGAGGAGCAGTATAGCTCTGTGACTGACACGTCTCTATCTCCTTCCATCAATCCATAGTTGGAGGAGAATTAGGAAATAGCTTTGCTGAGAATATGTCTCAGATTAGAGTCTGACCTCTTTGCACCACAGCAGAATAATCCACAAAACAACGTAGTTGCAGAAAACTTATTAAGTGTATTTAAGTGTGCCCTGAGTCATGCGTGTAAACTCTGCTCCTCCACCTCACTGAAAATGTGTATTCATCAGTGGGAATGTGGGTGCATGTAAACTACAACAAGGTATTAAAAGATTAAGGATCAGAGAGAGAGAAAAATAATAAGATAATGAGAAAGAGAAACAGGATAGATGATACAGAGCCACCAACCTTCAGTCTTTTGCATGTAGGTGCCTTGTGAGCAGTGAAAAGTGCAGTGAAAGTGCTTTGTTGACAGGGCTACATCCCATGGGACCGTGTTGGCCCGGGGGCTGGTGGTAACCTGAACACTTCTGCTCTGCACAGCTGTCTCAGGCTCACTCCATCCCACCATGGGTGCACAAGCAGACAGGGCTGCCCACCTGGGACATGCCCTGGAGCCCTACCTGCATCTGCCTCCACTGTGATCAGCAACACTTACTGCAAGGCCAAGAGCCACACAGAGATGCTGGTGTGTTGTTCATAGGGCAAGGAAAATCATGGGTCTTTGTCATCAAAAGATAAGGGCAAAGTATGATCAGGAATAAAAAATGTAGAACCTGGGAAATGTGTTCAGCAGGAAATAGAGGCAGCAGTAGTCCCTGGAATATCTAAATTCAAGGAAAATGTTTTCTATTAAATAAAGACTGAAACTTCAATTGACTCTGAACATATTTTAGCTGTTGGAAGTCCCTGGTTAAGGAGAGGGAGAAACCAGTGGTGTCTTTAACCCCTCCAGCTCAAAGGAAAAAGGAAACTCATGTTTTGATCCAGGAAGAAGAAGTGGAATGCCTAAAGAACACAGAATTTCAGGTTCTTTATCTCCAGCTGCAATTTGGTTGGTTGTTTATTAAGTGTTATCTCAACTCTGCAGGGCAAAAACTTTGTTACCAAATCAAACTATGAATAGAAGAGGACCAGTTAATACTGTTTCTGAAAGCAAACACACACAATATAGATGTTTATGCTGGAACTTTGGCAAGATGTACTACTATATCACTGTAAGAGACAGAAATCTTGAAGTCCTCAAGAGCAGACTTTTTCATGTGCAGGGCCTGAATTATTACCTGGTTTAATGACATGGATTTCCATGTGATGACTACCACAGCTTAGCATCTTGTCCCATTTCTGTCAAAGGTATAAAGAAGAAGTTGAAAAAGGTGAAAATATAGAAATAAAAATCCAAGACCCCTTGGTTTCCTGTAATAGAGCCAACTAATTTCTTATTGTTTTTGTGAGGTTGAAGCAGTAGGTAAACTCCTTGTATTTTTAGTATTCCTATTACTATATTAGAGAAGTGTCTCACATATTTGAAGTTGGCCTCCCAGGTCTCCCATGCTACTCCCATTTTGCAGAGGAGGAATTTTGATGATGTTGAGGCAGTCTGAAACAGAGTAAACCCAGGCCTCATGATTTCTACCCTCAGAGTCATTGTCCTGTACTCTTGCTGCACCTTAACAATTTCATTTTTCAGAAAATATAATGGCCTTTTTGTATTTAAGACTCTAGATCCACTCATATATTTATGTACACTTGATAGAAGAGACAGTTCAGTGTTTTCACTCAGTGACCTTCTGACTTCATGCAGTAAACCCACTGCATGAGCTTGTTTTGCACTTGTGTTCAAGATGCATCACCTTGAAAAATAAAAATTATCTCTGAGTCTATGTTTTGTCTTTGGAAAGAGATGGGCATTAGAAGCAATTTAGAAATAATAGAAGAACTTCACTCAAAGGAAAATGTTTAGCTACTTGAGACTCTTCATTTAAAAACTCAGCATTTGGGAAAAATCCTAAAGCAGGAGGAAGTATTTCCCTTCTGCAATGATATTTTGATGCACTGTGCTCTGGTCCTCTATCAGTCATGCTCCCAGCTGGACACCAAGAGAAAAGAGGATTGTAATACAAAGTCATATTCCATGGTGCACTGTGGGAGGTTCTGTTCAAAAAGGAGAAATAAGACATGAGAAAACTGGGCTGCAGTTTCCCTGCAGAGCCACAATGTGATATACACACACCCATCACAACACTGAAATTCTGGTTTTTAAAATACTAAATTAATTCATGGACCTTTAGACCACTTTTACAGTTCTGATGGAAATTCCTTCTTTAAACCCCAGCAACACATTGTAATACACACCTCATTCAGGCATGTTGTTATAAAGCTCTTGCTGTTTACTGCTTATTATCTAACTACAGTCACACACAGTAGTTCCATTTTCAGCATGTCATTAGATAACTTGTAAAGATGTTGCCCTAAGGAGTCACAGACCTATCCTGGCTGATTCCAAAAAGTGTCCAGAATGGGCTGTTAACGATACCTATGTCATCTACATCAATTTTTTTTAAACTCCTGGTGCTTCCATAAACCACTTATCATCCTTTTAAACAATTTTCCAGTACAAGAAATCCTCAGCAGTATAGCTATTTCTCTTGTGCAGAGGACAGAGAGACAGATGAGCCACCAGACTTCAGGTGAAAAATCCTGAGTGTTCAGTGAACTGAACAAAAGAGATTCAGGTTTCACAGTAACATGCATCAAGCATCTTACTCAACCACCTATTCCTGCAGTAGAGAGGGCAAATAAAGAATAATGGCTAATTTCTGTGACAGGTTGGAAATGCATGCAAATGATAAATACGTGATACAGATTAAAAGTAAACAGAGGTAAAAGACATAAAACAGATTAGTACAATCAAGAGTAAAGATTATTTCAGAGCAATCTTTCTTACTGGGGCAGGCACTCGACAGACGTAACTTAGTCTGACAAGCAACACTGTTTCAAGAAGGATTTGGCCATATGTTGGTGGGAATGTCCAGAAATAACATGGGTTGAAAGACAGAGCACCATGATTTCAGACCCTACTTTCATTAACTTTATCAGTAATACAAAATGTCTTACTCTATATGCATTACTGGCTAATCGGCATTCAGAGCTTTCCTTCCAACATTTTATCATGGGAAGCTCTGACTCATCTCTATCATGCCTCAGTCACATTTTCTAATGTGTAACTTCTGCTTTGCACAACTAAAGCTGAAGTGGTTTAAACCGCCCATACTAATCATATACGCCAAGTTATTACTGCCATTCTTACCCTGTTGTCTCCCCAGTGGTTTCCTGTATTGTTTTACATATACAGAATGAAAATGTAGAGAGAAAACACTGCTTCCTGTATTGTCCTACACTACATAGCAGTGGTGGCCCTAATGCTTGGTTGCTGTTGGGGCTGCCAGCAGGCAGGTGCAGTGTATTTTCTCCTTTGATGCGTGATGATGCTGGGTTGGTGCAAGCATTTGTGCCATCAGTGACCAGACCAAGAGGCAAATAAGACCGAGAATGATTTTAGGAAGGGTAGATTTCCACTGGGGACAGACTTCTGTCTTCAAGGTAAGAACAACCACCTGCTATGTGTATTATGAGTGAAGGTAGGTCTGCAGACAGCTGCGAAGCCTCTGAAACTCAAGGACATAGGGGATAAAGATGGGCATTAGGAAACCTTGTTATTTTATACTAGTTTTCCCCAGCTCACAGCAACACTAAGAGCTCCTCACTTGCTGATACTCGCTCTAATTTGGGAAACTCCCTGCAATTTACTCTGGCTGCTTCCTCACCTGCTGTGACGTGACACAGGTATGAGCTCAGATCCAGAATACCACATGTGCTGCTACCCAGGTGGGTAAACATGGTTATCTGGTATTGTGTGAATGGGTTTGTACAGCTTCTCTAGCCAAACTGTCTGATTTCCCCTCTGGTTGTGGGGAGGGGAGCCAGCTGTGTCCCCCCACAACCTAGCAGACACGTGGTTGAGCAGCACACACCCCACCCCGAGACTGCAAAGCTGGAGCTCTGCTCTGGCTGCTGCTGGCATCACCCCTGAGTGCTGAGCCCTGCCTTGCCACCCAGAGGTCAGAAAAAAGGTGTGGCTCAAGTCAGGAGCAGGAACATCTCCAAATGCTCCCTTGCTCACGTGACAATCAGTCCATAAAGTTAACATGTAAATAAGTCCTCTGACCTTCCACCAGCCTGGAAGACACCACCAGAGTAATGGGCCAGACACTTTGCTTCCAGAGATCTGCACAGCAGCTTGGGGCTCACCTGGCCCTACCTTTTTTCTGCTATTAATTGCCCTTTTCTCATCAGTATTTTCAGAGCAGAACCTAAAATTCATTCATCATTCCAAAATATCTCTGGCAAAGTATAGAAAAGTAATCTGAAAACAGCCTTGCCAAACTATTTCAGGAGCCTGTATGGTCCCAACACCAACTATAAATGTCCCATCTCTCATTATAGAAGATAGGGCATATATGTCCTATTCTTTTCTCAGGTAAGGTTCTTCCTTGTTTCCCACAGTACTCTTGGCTTTCAGGCCCTAAATCCACTTTTAATAAACAAAATGTGGTGGGTCTTAACCACCCACAAAATAATACGATTAATTCACCTCTACCAACTTTAGCTGTCAAAATTTCTCAGTAGGATTACAGGATTAAGCAAGAATCCTTCATTTAGAGCCTGCTATTTCATACTGTTCACATGAAAACACAATCCTATGATTGTCACTAATAGGATTTTACAACTGCCCTTACAGCAGCTGAACGGCCACCAAGGAGTCTTCAGCCTTACTCCAATTTCAGATTTAGTTGTCTTTGTCTTATGTTTTCTAGAATTTTAGCACCCACCATAACCTTAATTTTAGCTATTAACAGATGACCTGTGTTGGGTTCAAAACTTGCTGGTGACATACATTTTCACCTTGTTTTGCAGAAACCAGCAATAAAGCCAGCTTTCATGCCTGTTGCCTATAAAACACAATCCATCAGTTACCACCCTTCAGGGAACTGGTATATGCTAGGATTTTGGCTGGCAGGAGTAGGATAAAAGATGTCCAGCAAGTTCTGTGGGGAGTTTTTGGGTTAGGGTCACCTTAATTCATAAGTTTACTCCATGCCTAACTCCTACTTTAATGACACTCATATCACCTGCTGAGGAGTATCCATAAGTCATCATGGTTCTTCCAGTCTCTGTGAGACTAAAGGTGTCTTAAGACCCTTAGGATCCATGCATTTTGTAGAGTCACAGAATGGTTTGTGTTGGAAAGGACCTTAAAGATCATCCAGTTCCAATCTCCTCACCATAGGCAGGGATAACTTCCACTAGATCAGGTTGCTCAGAGTCCCAACCAACCTGGCCTGGAACACTTCCAGGCACAGGGCATCCCCAGCTTCTCTGGGCAACTCAGTCCTGTGCCTCACCATCCTCACAGTAAAGAAATTTTTCCTAATATATGATTTAAACACACTACATTTCAGTTCAAAGCCATTTCCCTTTGTCCTATCAATACATGCCCTTGTGAGAAGTCCCTCTCCAGCTTGTTCTCAGTGTATCCCATAGCCCTCTGTTTGCACCCCAAGGACTCCTGTTTAGTCTCTGGCCCTCTTACAACCCCTGGTTCTCAGTGTGCCTTTCAGCTCACTGTAAGTGGTTTGCTCCCAGAACTTCAGTCCACACTCTGAAACTTAAGCCAAACTCCTCCCCTTTGTTAGAGCTCAATAATTAAGGAATGAATTTCAGCTGGAAAGTGGTAATGACTGAATGACCATCAGGAAAAATTGGGATTTTTTTATATACTGGTGCCTGTACCAACCACATCAACTCCTCTAATCTGGTGTATAAATCCAAGGTTGTTGGGTTATTTTTGATGAATGAATTGGAAGTTCTTTACAGGTTAAATTCTGCTTCCAGGAATTTGAGATAGGAGAACATTATTCAAAGACTAAGAAAAATGATAAAAGGTAACACTACTAGCTTCCTACATACAGGATACTCGCAAGTGTTAGTCCATTCGTTTACATCTGCTGCCAAGCTGCTCTGTTCTACCAAGCAAGTGTTAGAGAGAAATATTTTAGGATAAATTATCATTCATGTGACATCTTGCTGTATATCCAATTTAGATAAAAATTAAAAGAGTTTCCATATTGCCCATCATGTCTTTACTGTCAGTACTAATTTCTAGTCCCAAGATCAGTTCAAGTTCCATGTTTTGCTTTTGTAGCCCCCTTGTTCATATCTGAATACTTAAACTAATTAAAAAATAGCTGCTCCAACTCTTGGCAGTATCTGATATAAAGACCACTATTCAACCTTCCTCTTATTCCCAAAATCACCAAGGATAAGGATGTATTTGTGACCTATTCCCCTCAAGACCAGGTTTCACTCTGGTGCCCTGGCCATGTAGATGGTGGCTGATGGTGCTACAGGGAGGAGGTGCTGTGTGCCTGAGGGAGGTCTCACAAACCATCTGCCTCTTGGAGATTGGGAAGCCAGGGAATTTCCAATTTTGGATTGCAGTGGGCTGCAAACACAAGTACCTGGTCAATCTTGACATGTTAACAAATTCCTACAATGACTCTTCTTATTACTTGTATGCATATTTCCTTTTTGGGGAAAGGAGAAGGTTTTTTTTCCTTTTTCAGAGGTAGCTTGAAATTTTTGGTCCCATAGGTGTTGAACATAAGGTAGGTTACAACTTAAGCCAACAAAATATAGTTAGAAATTGTTTTATTTCACTCTGTTCATTTCCTAACTTTATTCTGACCCTCCCTTTGGGGTCATTTATTTCTCACATTAGTTAGTTTTCCTTCTCATTTGGGGATTTGGTAGTTTTAGTGAAACATTTAAAGGAGAAGACCAAGCAAACTCTCTCCTTATTTGGCTAAGAATGTTTGTTCTACTAATATCTGAATATAAAAACAACCTAATACTTGGGGAAAAAGCAAGGGGCATCCTCAGGAGACTTTTCAAGATCCTAGTTGTGTTTGAACTTTTCAGAGGAGACTATTTAAATCTCATGAAAAGGTTTTTGGGTTTGGTCTTGGGTTTTTTTGGTAGAATAATCTCAAGATACAGATTTTACCTAGAGGAATAGATGTATGAGACTAACACAATGATGGGTTATTTTCTTTGCTCTGCAATCTTTCTTTCTTTTCTTTCTTTTCTTTCTTTTCTTTCTCCTTCTCACTTTCTTGTTTTCTCTTATCAAAAAATATAAAACAAATTTGTGAATTGACTTTTATTTTTTAGATGGCATGTGGTGGCACAGTTCTAAATGGAGATATTTTTTCTTTGGATATTAACATCCCCAAATAGATTTTCTACTCCCTTCATGTTTGTTTGTTTGAACTAGGTCTCCTGGTATTGTAGAAGCTCAGGACAACTTTCCATATACTGCCCTTCAGTTCCCACAAGAGTTAAATCCCAGGCTTTCAGCTAGATGAGTTGCCAGCTACTGAGTGATGCCATTTGAAGCTCAGCCTCAGATGATGATCCCGGGACCCTTTATTTGGCATGCCTCAGACTTTTGGAGCAATGGGAGGACTGCACACTTCTTTTTGAGTCATGGTCAGAGTCATCATTTGCTCCCTCTCTCACCAAAGGCAAATGGTTGGAGAAGGTAAACTTCAGCTTCTTCAAGGAAGTTCTTCAACAGCCTCAGGGAAATCTGAACAAACCATGGATGTATCTGGAAGAAGAGGATTCTTTCCATCCTCATCTCTGAATGCTGTCATGTGGGAATGACCTTAGTAAGTCGAGAATTTTTCCTTTCTGTTTTACTCTCCAGAGAGAAAACTCCTTTCCTGCAGTGATACAAATCAAGAACTTGCTTGAATATTTTCATACTCTTTTTTTTCATACTTTTCATTCTCTTTTCCCTTTCCTATTTGTTTTAACTCTTGAAGTAGATAGTTTCTCCTCTTCTTTTTTCCTGTGAACCTTTACTGTACTTCTAGCAGCACACTGTTTGAGCACCTTCCCTCTGCAGTTTTTGCAGAACACTGCTTTTGGGAGGCTTGCCACTCATTCTGGTCGCTGCATTTACTTCTTGCATTCACACTCCCCTACAACATCTCCAGCTAGCATGTTTGTTGCCTTCAACTGTCTTAGGTGGTGGCATGGTCAGCATGCAGGTGGGATCATCACCTAACATTTTTGCCCTGGTTTAAATGCCAGCAAGGCCTGAGGCTTCGCCAGTTTGTTTACAGAATGCTCATTCTTAGACTGCCTTAAGGAGCTGTTTTGAAACCAGGAAATGCAAGGCTCATGAGAGAAAAACTATGACTGGGGCGAATGGCTCTCTTTAAAGAATCATTGAAGAACTTGCCCCAGTAAAACTTCTTTACCTTGCATTTGATGTTTCTAACTACTTGACAGTATGGATAAATTCTCATTATGGCATGTTAATTAACAAGGTAACTTATATGGATGAACCAGGTCAGCTAGGTAAGCTTATTGTCAACTGTTAGTCCCTGTTAACATCAGTAAATCCAAAAGTGTCCTGAATGCGACTGTGTGTCATCACAGGGCAGCTGGGAAGTTAACAGGGAATGGGGTATGAAATATTTGTATGGATATCAGCAGAAGCCAATGCTTCTAACTCTCTGTTATGAGATAAAAGGAGACATACAAAAGGAGAAATTACCCCATAAGTCAGCAAAAAAAACCAGTTAAAATCATTATAACAATGGCAGGGAACCTGAACAGCTTGTGGTGATGGTGATGAAGAACACAATGTGACGAACAACATTTTCTTGTGATGGGCTAGATTTATAATGTTTGCAAGATACCTGCAGTCATGTTAAGTGTTCAGAGTGTGTGAACATGTTTAAATTATGTTATGCCGTGATAAATGGCACTTAAAACAGGTAAGAAATTGCTCTCTCAAAACAGTGCCATTTTGCCTTCCTTCCACCTCTGTACTTGGAGGGAATACAATGCTGAGTAACTACATATTATTTTTACTTAATTAAATCCCTTTCTGGAAAACTGATGTTGGTATCAATGTTTTTTTTTGAACCAAAATACCTATGAGCCAAGTTCACTTCAAATGAATATGTTTAACTTAAAATTAAAGCCATTAACTTCAATAGGAACTGAAGAGATCCATCTGGGAGTAATCTAGGGCTCTAACAAGAACTATCAATGCCATTTTCCACAACTATATAATGAAACTGTGCAATGTGATGAAGACATTGCTTGTCCAAAAGCTCTTTAAGAGAACCCCTTTAGCTGGGGTTTAGCACTCACAGGCTGAGCCCTTTATAGAAGACAGCTCAGGATTTCTGCTATCATGATGGGCTTAGTGATCTTTAATATTGTCAAGAGCAGTTTCAACTGGGTTTTAGCTAGCATCAGTATATCAAAGCTGGCATTCCTTTTGCCAAGGCCTTCATGTATGACCAGAAATGGAGGGTTCACAAAACAGAAGGAAAAGGGGGAGGGGAGGAGCACACAATGCTCACAGTATATTTTTATACATATTTACAGAAGGAAGAGCTGTGCTATCCAAAGTTGAGCTTTCCCCATGGATGAGTCAAACATAACGTTTCATCCCAGCGAAGGCACAGAGAACATCTCAATGCACAGAAACATTTCTACACAGGAAAGGGTCTGGGAGATATTGACCCCACTTTGGGTAATTATGATCATCTCCTTCCTGGGTTTTTGTGAAAATGGAATTGTCCTCTGGTGCCTCTGCTTCCAGATCAAAAGAAACCCATTCACTGCGTACATCACACACTTGTCCATTGCTGATATCTCCTTACTGCTTTGTACATTTATTTTGTCAATTGAGTACATTGCTGGTTTTGGATTCGCATATGGTTTTTACTATTATGTAACCACCACACTGTCTATTGTCTTCCTTCTTGGCTATAATACTGGTCTCTATCTCCTGACAGCCATCAGTATTGAGAGGTGTCTGTCTATTGTTTACCCCATCTGGTACCGATGCCACCGGTCACAGCACCAATCGGCAATTGTGTGTGCAATTCTGTGGACTCTGTCTTTTTTCATGACAGTAGCCGAATATTTAACGTGCAAAGATGATTCAACCAAGGAACAATTCGACGATGGCAACCATTGCCAAGCACTGCTCATCTTCACATGGATCCTGACTTTCATGATCTTCATTCCTCTAATGATTCTGTCCAGCCTGATCTTGGTTATCAGGATTCACCGTAACTCCCTGAGACCTCATTCGTCAAAGCTCTACATCATCATTGTGGTCACAGTCATTGTCTTCCTCATCTTTGCCATGCCTATGAGGCTGTTGTATCTTCTGAATTACCACCACTGGTCATCTTTGCTCAGCCAGCAGAACCATGTCACCATTGTTCTCTCCACTGTTAACAGTAGCATCAACCCCCTGGTTTACTTCTTTGTAGGAAGCAGCAAGAAGAAGAGGTTCAAGGAGAGCCTCAAAGTGGTTCTTAGCAGAGCTCTCACTGATGGCTTGCGGCCGAGAAGCCAGGAAGTTGGCATGAGTTTGGATATAGCTGAAACAATTTTCTAAAGCTCAGGGGGGAAACGCTAGGGGCGAATAATTGGACGTGGAACATTTAATAAACCACTGCAAAACTAAAAGTATTTTTCATAGAACGTAAAAAGCCATGGTGAAATGGTATTGTTATCTTTGGTGCTTGAGCAATGGAAAAACATGGACTTGAATAAAGATAACTTTTATTTGTTGTTTTTTTTTTTTATTTGTATTTTCTTAATTATTCAAACACATGCTACATCCTGATGTGACTATGCCAATCAAAGATACCACTGTGAAAAAGAGACAGGCCAACAGAGAATATAAAAAAAGGACACAGAAATATGTTATAAATAGTGTGACATTTATAAAAGCACCAAGCACCCATAAATGCTATTGAAGTCATCAGGGCCTGTGTGCGTTTGCATTTTTAAAAGTCAAACCCACTAAACACAGGATTCATGTTACATACTGGGATTTAGTTTCAACTGTTTCCAGCTTGTTTAAGTGCGCAAATGAGCTGCTCCCTGGGGGAAACAGAGGAAGAAATCCACGTATCACAGTAAGCCCCCATAGCCAAGCACATACAGTGTAACTTCGATCTAGCAAGACATTCAAGTATATATTAAATGGATGAATTCATCTATTGTTAAACTTCAGAATTTGTTTCCAAAGTTTATGTTGCATAATTTCCAGTGCCATGGACATGTCTCTGGGTCCTTGGATAATTTGGTACTTGACACATAGGTGTATCTGGCAACACAGGGATGTTGCCAACTCACAGAGGGCTTTTGCCCTAATTATGAAGGGTGGGGCTGGCTCATCCCCAAAATGTCAGCATTCCTGTAGGTTTAGATATTCAAGGAGTCTATGAGAAAGTCAGT
Source organism: Toxostoma redivivum (assembly GCA_013397375.1). NCBI lineage: Eukaryota > Metazoa > Chordata > Aves > Passeriformes > Mimidae > Toxostoma > Toxostoma redivivum. The sequence goes on along the minus strand of VXBI01000285.1, from coordinate 108,557 downwards.
CCCAACATTTGCTGTTCCAGCCACCTACTTAGTATTTATCTCTTCCTTGGAGAATATATATTCCCTGTGTGGCCTCTGTTTTATAACAACCAGTTTTGGAAAAACAGAAAAAAGAAAGGTGCCTCACACAATGAATGAATGGAGCTACACACCAGCCACAGTGTTCCAGCTGCCTGCCTCCCTCTGTTGTATGCCAGGGTACTGGGGCTGGTACTTTGTGGAGTTTAATTCCCAGGGCCACTTGCCCAACTATAACTAACTTAGCTGCAGAGTGCAGAGGACAACAGGAAAGAGAGGATGGGGCCAGATGAGCTTTATAACACAGAACATGGGAGATCTTGGCAGTCAGAGCACTGTGGGACTTTCAGTGAGACACGCATTAGCTTCTGGCTCCCATGGAGCTCCAAATTCAGCAGGAATTGAGACCTCCCCTCACAAGCAAAGGCAGCATCTTCAGCTTCCTGGCCAAGTTTCCACTGGCACATTTAATAGCTAACTGGGGAAAGAAAAATACAACCCAACCCTCCTTTGTTGAAAGATTGCCAGTCCTGGAAAAAGGAAGATTGTAGGTTTAGACGGAGGGTTGGATGGGAATTCATGTAGAGAAGAGATCTCAGAAGGACAAATGTTCTTTCTACACATGTGCCCCTTCCTCCTTACATTAAAGTGTTGCAATGTATCATTGTAGAAAAGACTTGGAAGAAGGAAGAGGTTACTCCTACATTTTCCTGAGTTCCTCACTCCATCAAAATCTTATTCTATGACAGCCTCCCCACTTGTTACAATTTTTTGTCTTTGAAACTCTAATCCCAGGCTTGTCACCTCTACTGGTTTGGGCAGTGAATGAGCAGTCTGTTTCTCTCTTAGGGCAGAGATTTAGTGTGCTGTTGGAATGACACATCAGCTGAGCTGCACCCCATTGTCGATGGGAGTGCAGGAGAGGGCAAGTAGGTCTGTGGACACATTGTGAGTGAGGGGGAAAAGTGAGTGCGATGTCCACATACATGTGTAATGTGTGTGCATGCAGCTGCTGAGGGCTCGGGGACCGTCAGGAAATTTGTCAGCATTGATGAATGCCATAAACTTAAATACTCGGGTAGATCTAACCTCCACCAAAAAACCCCCAGATTTTCCTTTAAAACTGTTCCCTTCCCTTACCTGAAAACCCTTTACAATAATCACACAGAGAACCAGAGAGAGGGGCAGCATTGCAGATGCATCTTCAACACATGCTTCTGCTGTAACCACACATGTAACCTAGTTCTCTCAGAGTCATTCAGGTGAGGTAAGGCATACAATTTACAGTGCTTAAACATAGCCAGATTATTACAACAGGCTTGGGTTAAGGATCACTATGCATGCAGACAGAGCAGTAAATCTAAAGGGGCAATAATATGCAGCAGGGCAATTGGGATGCTTGTGAGCTGAACAGGTGCTCTAGGACTTTTAGCTTCTTACCCCTTTTCACCTGGCCACGCCTCCAAATGTTTCAGATTTTGGACAAAGGTCCTTAGGTCAGTTCATAGAGCAACAAAAATCAACACTCAGCATGAGATGAACATCCAGAAGGACAGATAAGAATGAACATATAGGCGTTGAAAAATTATTCGTATTTCCCAGTGGATAGATATAAATAAATTAGGGATCTTCATTCTTCTTTATCATAGCACCTGGTGATTGCTCTCTGTGCAGACAGGCTGCAGTACAAGGGGAACTAATAAGCACATGACTCCATGATTAAAAAAAAACAAAAAAACCCAAGACAGGGAAAATGTGACAATTTGTTGCACAACAAGGATGTAATTCTACACCAGCTTACATCTTTAAAAATTATTTGCAACTGTGGGAGAGATTGAAGTACCACTGTGCAGATCAGATGATTTAAGCACTCTATAGTGGTGCAGAACAGGAAAGGTTGTCTTGTGGGTCAAGTACTAGCTATGGAGTTTAGAGATGTGGGTTCTATTTTAATGCAGTATTGGCATCTAATTTGTCTGTGCCACTCTTTCCTGCCTGTAAAATGAGAGTTGTATTATTTTGTCTCCAGTGTTGTGGTTTCACATTTGTGCTACAGGCACTTCAGAACAGCAACTATCTCTTGGTTATCTCTTGTAATGTCTGGGGCAATAAGGATGTAATTTTGCTGTGCAGTCAAGACAAGGACTTATGCAGGAAAGTAACTCGCAGTATAGAGCTTGCTTTGTTAAATCTCTCCTTACCAGGCTTCTGATACTAATGAATGTTGTGTATGTAAAAGTATGACTAGAAATACAAGGAGACGAGTAACTTCCCTAGGCACAGAAGAGTTTTTGCTCTTGTAGCCCCTCCCTGGGTGGAGAGGATGATATGGGGCAGGATGCTGTTTCAGGCCCAAAATGACGGTGAAGAGTTTATGCAACAGCTTTCCTCTATAACTCACAGACTTTGTGAACTGTCCTTGTGACAACAAGGGCAGAGAAGTGAGGAACAAGATATTGCCCAGTTTACTTCTATTGTCCAACCTGGAGCACATCCTGGGAAATCTAAGGGAAGCTGAAATGCTTCCCAGTTGTACTGGTTGGTGCAAATAACAAACCTCCCTTTCCTAGCGTGAGAACAATCCACAAGTCCTCAGCATTCCCTGGTAAAATGCCTCAGATCACTTTGTGGAGCAAGGGTAAGAGGGATAGTTCATTTGCAGGGTCCTCCAAAAAACCCTAGATAGATTGTCTGGCTCCGTATGCGCCTCAGAGAGACTCCTTCTCAGTCTTCCTGCTGCGCCAGTCTTAGAGAGAGCATGATCCACACACTGGGTTTTATGAGCAGACATTGCAGTGATGATACTGGCCAGCAGAAGATATTCTCAGATCAAGGGGAAAGCAGAAATTCAGTGTGAGCTTGTGTGTAGGTCACACGTTACAATGCTGCCTGCCATTTGTGTAACCTGCTGCTTCTCTTCACAGCTCCATGCAGAAATAGTTCATTAAAATCCACTACACAGGGTTTCTAGCTACCCATCCAACCAGAAAGCCAGTTTGCTTTCTATTTGATTACCCAGGAACTTGTGTGATGTCCACATAGAATTATTTTCTTTCCTAGTCGACTCACACAAGCCCAAAAGATGAAGCATCAGGATCCACATTCAAACAGAAGTATTACAGGTGCAAAACTTTGAATTCAAAGAAGAGGCACTGGAATAGCCTGTATGATTCTAATACTTCTTCCTTATAACCCTTCAATTTTTAATTATGTGATTGCAACCTATTTTTTTCTCCAAACTGGACTCTTGCCTCATTAAATATACACAAGACTGGACGTGCTGCTGATTTAGTTAAGTATTTCTAGAGTCCTTGCTTCAGTTGTTTCAGAAATATGAAGGGTAGGACAGGGGAGGGAGTGGCTGTGGCTGTATCCATCTGGCCCCAAATCCTGTCTCCAGCAGTGCTCACAAGCAGATGCCTACAGAGTAGAATGAACAGAGCAAACACGTATCATCTTCTTTCTCATCCTCTCCAAGCCTTCAACAGTTACCAGTTTGGTCTAGAAATCTTTACACTTGGTAACTTTCAATGGATTTCTCTTCAACAAAAACGTCTGACCTCCATGGAAGCTGTATGAGTTTTTTATGTCTTCAACACTTTCACAGAAGTATTTAATGGTTATTCTAAAGAATTGTCTTCAGGAATAGGAGGATTAAATCCTTACTTGGATTCCATCATTCTAACACCACTAAGCAAGATGCAATACAAACCAACTAATTTTTTTCTCTTAGATCTGAACACAAAGCATCTCTGGAATTGGAGTAACTTTAAATTATTTATTTCTCCTGTTAAGAATTTGCTTTATAAAAAATATGGCTCTTGAAAATTGGACATTATAGCAATTTCAATGATAAAAGTTAACAGATTTTTGTGGTAAAGAATTAAAATATTTATAGAATCAGGAGTTTTAGGTATAGTTTACAAAGAGATGTAAAACTTAACACCTATGTGCAGGAGATGAAGTGAACACCTTGGTGCCACTGTTTTATCTTAGAACAAAAACCCCATTTGTTTAAATGCATTAGAGGAGGGTGGTTTATGTTTTATGTTGTCTTTAGTCTATCTGGATTTATTTTTTAACTCAAAGAGTGACATATGTGATTCAGATAACATTTTTATATTATTTATAGAAAAATATTCTCTGTTACAAATATTTCAGATGAACACATATGCTAAGATCAATGACCATACTCAATTATACACTATAGCAAAATGTTATTATTTTGTGAAAATAAATACATACAACCAGTCATTTTTGTTTGGGCTAATTTTGATTTTTTTTTCTTTCCCTGGGCTTGGCCTGGAATGGACCTGCCCTTAGCAGGGGACAGGCTGAGCCTGTCAGACCAGTGTTTGAACAGTAAACATCTCTATTGCTAACCTTGGCCTGGCTGAGGTCCTCTGTAAATATAGCCCTGCTCATTAACTATATTCTTGATATGATCACCTTTCTTTTGCTTCATTTATCTGTCAGCATATATAATACTTCAGTACAACACTGGCCTCTGTTTCTCAGCAGTATTCAGCGTGGAGAAACTTTTCTCTGTGCTTTTCTGTGTCTGGATTTGATGTCACCTCCCAAAGCATCATTCAGCCACTGCATATGCCATCCTGTGGGTTCTCCCTTGTTTAATCCCTGTGGCAAAAGACTTCAAGCCTTCAAGACTTCAAGCTATTTTAACTCCTTGGGCAGACACAGTGAAATATATGCCTTGCATCTCTCAGCTTTTATCCACCCTGAGTTTCCTGCTGTGTACTCCACTCATACTTCCCTTCAGTCTCATCATTCACATAATGCTGGTAAAATTCTGCAGAGATTTGATGCTTACCCTGTCTACTCAGAGTCACTGCAGACATCACGTTCTTCTCTTGGCCCTGCTCATGACATCATGTCCCTCCTGTAGCACTGGGATAACAAACACTGCCAAAAGGACTCAACAAGCTTTCAGCATCACTGCCTATCACCAAACAGTGTCAGTCTCCTCATTATTGCTTTATGTGGAGCAGCAAGAAAGAAAAGACACAGAAAATCCCTCCAAGTACTTTTATTGAAGGCTTCAAAGACAAACTACAGCTAGGTCATGAGAAAGTTCCAACACCTGTTTCAACACCTCAGAGAGAAGGCTCTGAGGCTTGAGCACACATTAGAACATTGAAAACGTAAAAGTTAAGACAAATAATATACAGAGAAGACTATTTTCTCTCTTGTGGGACAAACCTTCTACCCTATTTTGGATAAGAACATACATGGTATTTCCTAATACTACTTTATTTCAGCTGCTAAGGCAATAACTGTCTGATGGTATCATTATTTACTACTAGCAATTTTTCTACTACAGCGTTTATTCACTTCAGTAAGGGTGAACTGTAGGATTTTCTTCCCCATTGTAACATCTATCATATCTTTAAAACTCATGTCAGTACATGAAAAAATGCCACAAAACTCTTCAACAGTTGTCTTTCCATGTCTATTTGATGCATATTTCTTAGCACATTCACTATCATATTTATATACTTTCTGTTCATTTTACTCTGGCTCTGACTGAAAAAAGGCAAGGAAAATCTGGATTACTGCACTGATACAGATGGCAATATTACAGATCCAAAACTGTGCAGTATGGAGATCTCCTTCTTGCCTTGTGATCCACATATGCAACCAGTTTTTATGATCTAATATGAATAGCTAATTGAACCATTTATTCAGTACTGTGATGGCTTACCTGGGCCTTCATGTATACACTGATACTTATTTTTCTCTCCCTATCTCCTTCAGCAACTTGTGAATATAAAACACCCAAGGCAATGTGATATATAGTATTTTAAAAACCAGATTGTTACTTTTCTTCTAAGTAAATTAATATGTAAACTTCTTTCTTCTACTTCAGATATCCTAAAATGTTTTACAGACAAATGTAATGGAAATAAAATGCATGTCTAGAAGAAATTTAACACTGGCCTAAGCCTATTTATGAATGTAGCTATAAAAAAAAAATATATATGCATGGACAGAATATATAAATGTATCATCAGAATATATCAATAAATTCTAGCAAGGCAGGGTGATTGAAGAATCACCTGAATAAAGTATACCACATATTTTAGTTCTCCACAAATAGCACATTATGCAAGAAATTTCTTGCTCAGTTCTTTTCCCCTGAGAGGACTAGGAAGAAAGAAAAATGTAGGTTGAGCCTTGATGCTTTAAACAAAACCAATTTGGTAATTTCTCTGCTGTGTATGAAGTTTGTTAATTTTTAAGTGGGATGCTGAAAATAGCATTTTTATTTTAGTGCCCTTCAGATACATGGGAAAGAAGAATCTCTTTTTCTTTGTAATTTCCCATTACGAAGAACCAGGAAAAATACAGCAAACCAGAAATTTATCAGCTACCTTGTAACAATCAAGAAGGAACAGATGACAACGTATTTCCTTACACAATACTACTGAATTAGGTGAAATAACTACTGAATTAGGGAAAAAAAATGCTGCCTATTGTCTTATAATAAAAATACAACATGGTGGAGCAGAAAGACTTCCAGATGATTAATTTTTTCACTTCTCTGCACAACGTTTTTGCCACTGTAAAAAAATGGTCTTTACATATCTTGTACCAGCTTGCACTTCTTCCAGCCATGGATCCACAGCTGTTTTCAGCCACTCTAGGTTAGTGTTATGGTTTAGACCCAGCTGGCAACCAAGCCCCATGAGCTGCTTGTTCATTCCCCTCCAGAGGGGTGCAGGAGAGTACTGGAAGGGTCAAAGTGAGAAAACTTGTGGGCTGAGATAAAGACAATCTAATAGGGAAAGCATAAGCCATGCCACAAACAAAGCAAACAAGGCATTCCTTCACTGCTGCCCATAGGCAGGCAGGTGTTCCCCAAGAAATCTGGGCTTCATCATGTGCAACAGTGACTTGGGAAGACAAACAGTGTCCCCCCAAACATTCGCCCCTTCCCCTTTCTTCCCCTGCTCTGCATGTGAGCATGATGCTGTATGGTGTGGGATCTCCCTGTGGTCAGTTGGGGTTGGCTCTCCCAGCTGTGTCCCCTCTCAATGCCTTGTGCACCCCCAGCCCTGCGGGGGGGGGGGGGGAGGTGAGAGGCAGAAAAGACCTTGATGCTGTGTAAGCCCTGCTCAGCCATAACCAAAACATCTCCATATTATCAACACCAACCTTCTAAGCCACAGCACAAAACAGTGCCCTTTTCAGTGCAAACACCGAGGACAGCATGTAAGGACTTTCCCAACAAGACAAAGATTTCACATGCAGTCAAAGTGTTCAGACAGAGTTGATGTTCTTTTACAGTATCATTGAACAGTACCATCTAGATTAGGAAATGTCATTAATTATCTCCCTAACTCCATTGGGAAGCCTAAACTTAAGTGCAAAACAAGGTCATCAGGGACTGTTCTCCTCAACAGAAATTGTTGTAAAGCAGGATAACTCATCACAACAAATCAGAAGGTAGCTCTTATCAAGAGCTTGCCTTTAAAAATACTAAGGAGAGTAGACATAGAGCAGAAAGAAGTAGAAAGCATTAGAGAAAAGGTGAAAGACTGAACAAGCAGCAAAAAGAATAAGGAGCATTCAGAAGTAATTCAGAGTAATATTAGGAAGACTGAAATATAGTACAGCAAGCAAGAAAAGAGGAAAGAAAGGGAAACTAACCAGTGAGTGGCACATTTGTGCCTTCTGAAAAACTGCGCAGCTTCATGGAAGAGCCTCATGAAATTTCCATGAAGTATAAAATTACTTTAACATAATGTGGCTTATAGACAGATAAACTGTCCAGACCTCATTGGAGAAGGAATTTTCCACAATCAAATATAAAAACAGCTCTGGATGCTGAAATTTTTTTTGTTTCTATTACTGAAAAGAATAGAGATCAGATATGAGTGTTAAAGGGAACTGAGACAGTAACAGTACAAGTGAGCTGCCTCTCAGCCAGCCTGCACAGCTGATGGTGGCCACATGAAGCAAGACTGTGAGTCAGAAGAACAAGAAATGATGCGATGTTTGACACCTGGCAACATGAAAAGAAGAATCCTGGAGGACCTGTGTATCCATCACTTATTCATGACACTGTGCCTACTGAAAACCATCCATAACATGGAAATCACAGCATGACTGTCAGGTGCATTGGGATTTACTCCACACAACTAGCAGCCATTGTGCTGAACTTCTCCTGAGGGAAACGAAAAGGTAAGAGTACAACAATTACATAATTTCAGAATATTTTAACACTTTGCCATGATACATGGTTAGCTGAGATGCCAGTATGATAAAGCATGGGAAGTAAATATTTACATTATTATTAATAAATGATACTCGGAATGGCATATTCCTATGGGCTATTTGCAAAACATAGTTTAGGATACAAAAATGACTGACACACAGCTCCTGACAATTTTTATTGCATGTAGCTAGCTTTAAGCATGGCAGAAAATCCATGAATCTTGAGAGAACTGCTGCATCCACCAGATTATAAAGGTTAAGGAAAATATGTAGTAAATGGAAACAGTCACATGATTGGAATTTGCAAACTTTTAGTTCATTTTATTTTAAAGGTATTTACACTTACATTGTGTACTTCAGTATTTCTGCAGCACCCTTGCTGTTTTGCAACATTGGTTCTTGGCTAGGTTGATGCTTATGTATTAGCAAGGCAGATAAAAGAATCTCTGGTTTGTTCCCTTTCCTTTCTAACTGGGATTTTTTCCCCAGGTATTTCAATTTCTTGTTAGATAGCTGTTCACATACTTTTCTCTGTATGCAAAGAAACTGCTCTGAAGCCTTGTGCAAATACAGAGGCCTAAGCATTCATGGCAGTACAAAGAGTGAAGAATGACACTCTAAACTTCTTCATTCATTTGTCAGTAAACAGCTTTGAGTTAGCTCTTACCAGAGCTAACTGAAATTAACTGTTTCTGCACTGCCAGGCCCTGACACTGCAATATTTATTCTTAATGCTACCAAGGTGAGCTGTCACATTGTCTTCAGTGGAGTCACTCAGGTATTTAAATCTACTACAAAGAAAACTTCAGAATTTGCAGAAACCTGGGTACCTGATAAGATCAGTAGCTACAGAATGTCTGTCTGCTCTCTCTCTGCAGTGAATTTCCTGGCTGATATATTTTTAATTCAAGGTGGTAAGCAGAGACAGGATTTCCACCAAGTCTTTTCTATTTGCACTGCTCTGTATAAAGTGAGTGATGCCAGTCCTGCCAGCAGAGCAGCAAAGTTTAACAAACATAGCCACAGAACTAACAGACTTGGTATTCTTTTTGTCAACTGCTTTTGTCTTTTTGAGCCTTTGAGTTGGTGCCATCAAGCTCCTCTTTAAGCTATATAGGCTGGAGTCTTAAAAGCAGACAAGGGATTCTTGGGTAAACAGATCTGCAACTTTCAGGAATCCACTGAAGGTTAAAACAAAAGACAAAGAATTGACAATAATCCATTATATTGTAGTAGAAAACTGTACAGGACAATAGCATTTACTCAGTCCCTTTTATTAACTCTTTTTCTGAAGTTCCTCTCCCCCTTCTGGAGCTGGTGTTTGTGCAGATATGCAGTGAGCCAAGTAAGTCAGGTGACAGGTACAGCTGCAGACTTGCACAAAACAATCAGAATACTATGTCAGCTTTCAGCCAGAGCAGCATCCTAATCAGCTGACTGCCCTGCTGCAGAACTAATGCTACCATAAAGGTGGGTTGTATCTGAGAGAAAAGAGACAAAAAGGAGATCACAGCAGCCTGGAATCAGGCTGAATTGCCAGAGAGGCAGATCTTCAGTGCTGTCTAGCATGGATGCTAGGGAATGGGGCAAGAAAAACTATTTCAGCTGCAAGTCTTTGTCAGATTTTTGGATGCAAATGGCTTTTGGAAAGCATTGATAATTAGAGAACAGGATTTCTTCACACAAGACAGGTGTCTGTTTAATGAGCAACATTTTTAGTTTTCTTTTACTCTCCCACCTTTATGCCTTTTACCACTCTCAAAGGTGCTTTTCTTCTTAACTGCACTTTCATAAAAAATTATTGCTAATTAATTACCTCTTTTGAGTCTTTACGTTGCAGTTAAGATTTGCTAAATCCTGGAAGTAATTATGCAAGTTCCAGGCTTTTCTCTATAGGCCAGGAGGCAGTGGAGATAGGACAGTTCCACTCCCTGCTGACAAGGCCACTGCCTTATGCAAGCCTCCCCTCCTGCCCTCTGTTTGAAATGGGGGTAATTTCTACACCAACTTCCCTGCTGCAGTAATAATTCTTGCAGCAAGACAACCAATCACATCATTGTCATTGCCTCCTCAGTCTTCATCCCTAATGGGTTTAGTTTCTTGATCTCTCACAAGATTTCACTGCATATTTCAAATAACTTACTTAAAACCCCATTTAACGTTTTCCAAACAGCATTTCTTTGACTCAACCAGCAAGCCACAGAACCACAAAATGGCTCAGGTTAGAAGGGACCGCAGTGGGGTCATCTGGTCCAACTTCCCTGCTCAAGCAGGGTCGTCCCACAGCACATGGCACAGGATTGTGTCCAGATGGATCTTGAGTATATTCAGTGAGGGATACTCCACAACCTCTCTGGACAATCTGTTCCAGTGCGTGGTCACCCGCACAGTAAGTAAGTTTTTCCTCATGTTCAGCTGGAGCTACCTGTGCATCAGTTTCTGCCCCACTGCTTGGTTCCGTCAAGGAGAGCCTGAAAACGCCCCCTTGGCACTTCTTGAGATACTTATGGACATGGACGAGGTCTCTTCTCCAGGCCCAGCTCCCTCAACCTATCCTCGTTAAGAGTCGCTCCGGTGCCTTAACCTTTGCGGCCCTCCGCAGGACACGCTCCGGGACACTCCAACCCAGTGGCAGTGCGCCTCACGGGCCGAGCCCCCGCGCACCTCAGCCGGCCGGGCAGGTGGCAAGGGGGCAGCCCCGGGGCAGGGGTGCCGCGGGTGGCGGTGTCGGGGGGTGGCGGTGTCGGGGTGTGCCATTGGTACCATTGTGGCGGTGTCACCGCACGGACCGTGGGGGAAAAGGGGTGCGCGTCACGTGAGCGCCGCGCGCGCACATGGCAGAGGTCAGGTGACGGGGCGGGGCGCGCGCCGGTCACATGACGCGCCGGCGGCGCCGCCTGACGTCCCGGGGCAGCCCGGTCCATGGCGCCCATGGCCTCGCTGCTCCTCGGCGCCCTCCTGGCGCTGCTCCTGCCTTCTGGGGCGGCCGCCGCGGCGCTCCCCGACTCCATCCAGGACCTGTGCAGGTGGGTGGCCTCTGGGATGCGATGGGGCGGCTGGAGAAGGGCTATACCGGGGGTACGGGGAGGGCGGTGTCCCTTTTGCCCTCCGCGGCAGCGCAGCACCGGGACTCGGTAGCGCGGGCCCGGCCGCCCGGGCTATTGGTCGCCCGTTCCGCGAAGGGTCAGGCCGGGGATGTCCGGGGGAAGCGGCGGCCGTCTTCCCGGGCATGAGGCCGAGGCTGGTCCATGGCGAAGGCGCAGCAGGGCTGGGAGCCCTGAAGGGCCGGTGCCCTCCGGGACCTCTCTGCGTGGATCTCTGCAGATACAGGAGATCTGCGGGTGAGAGGATGACTAGACTTGCTCTGTGCAAGTCGCCTGTGGCCGGTCTAGTATGAAAAACACAAAAGTGTTGTTGGTTTGGAAGGGAGGTCACTTGAGAGTTGGCTTATTGCTAAGGGCATCACCATGTGCAATTCGGTTACTTACAAATGAGTTAAGAAAGCTTTGGGAAGTTTAGCACATGATGTCTCCATTATTCATGTCTCGACATTTTTCTACTCCAATTTCAGCTGTGGATTTAATCTAGCACCAATACCTTGCCAGTCTTAATTTCTTAATTATTTAGCTGGAATATGCAGTGTACATAAAACAACACATTATTTCAATCAATGTCACTGTGAAGGCACCAGTGTAGCGGAGTGAATGTAGCACTAAGGGCGAAGGTTGGATCGCTGGAGGGAATGGGCTGGCAGAATCTGGGATGTGATATTGTTAAATTATGAAAAAGGGGGAAAAAAGTTGGTTGAATTGCAAGAATAACCCATACGGGTGGCAAAAATTGGTTCTGTGGTTTTGTCAGATGACCACCCTAATTGTAGAATTGAGACAGAAGCGAGAAACTATCGTGTAGCTTCTGGAGAGAATTTAGCTACTCTGATGAGTTGATTTTTGATGGTGGTGTTTTTTTGCCTTTTTTTTTTTCTTTTAAAAAAAAACCAAACTCGCCCTGAATGATTTGACTGTCAAGCAGTTCCTACTCTGAGAGTAATGTTAAGTAGTGTCTCTCTTGGCTTTGTTGTGTTTCTATAACTAGAGGAATATTTGAGAGTGCTATGGAGAGACATGTAGTCTCATTTTGGATGCAAATTACTTAAGCTGGTTTCATTTTGTTACTGGCAAGTGAAAATAATTTGCACATAGATAGCATAATCAGCAGGTTTCTTTTTAAGATGCTGTTGTGCTATGGTGGGGAAAAATTGTTTTGAAGGACTTATGTCCAGCAATCCATAATAGGTAAAAGAAAAAATAAGAACTTATGGTCTGATAGGTGGGAAGTCCCCCATGGAGTTCAGTGGTGAAGTTTCTTCTTGGTACGATTGCCAAAAAACTACACCAAGTGAGGAATGATGCAGGCAGTGCAAACACACTACTGGTGGGCTTCTCAGCCAGAAGTTACAATGTCGGTCAGGACAAGTCCCTGACCAGCCTATTTTTGTGCTGGCTTAGAACAAGGTTTTTATTTGTTTTACAGCTGTTAAGAAAACAGTGTCCTGGGTTTTGTTTGCTGGTGAAACTGCAGCTGTTGTGCTGGTGTGTAAATGTCAAAAGTTGGGTAAAGAAGAAAATTGCTGGGGATTAGAGGAGGCACTGGCTCTCTTTTAAGTAAGAGTAGGAAGACTGTTTTGCAGGGAGGAGGAAAGGTGTCAAAACTGTTTTGCGTAATAACTGTGGCATGAGGCTACTTAAACTTGAGCTGGAGGTTTTCATTGTTTGTTTCATGTAGCCTTACTGCTGGTATGCTTGGATGGTCTGGGGGAAGAAGAAAACCTTTCATTCTCTGAAACTTTGTCTAATGGCATGACTTCAGTCACTGATTTTGTTATGCTTTCTCCTTTGTTCTTGTGTGTTCTGACAGCTGACTGTGGCTGTCATGTGACTTGCAGTTGAAATTCTTTTTTATCTTCTGTGTAGAGGTTTCTCCAGGATTGCTGCAGTATGAGTACCTGGGAAAGAACCAGGGAACTGGTTGGATATAGGAAGTTACTCACCAGTTTGGTCTCTCCCAGTTTTTCGTTTTCCCCTTATATCTCTATGTTACAATTCAGGAAGAATTCTGGTAATTCCAGAGTTAATTTTGTGATGTGATATTTAAGTCCATCTACTTCAAAAGAAATCTTGATGGTTTGGGTTCACCTTCCACATAACATTGCAAAAGTTGTTGCGTAACTTTCCTTTCTTTCTAAAAAAAACCACAGAATATGTTTTGAGTGTGTTGGTAGAGCAGCAAATAGAAACTGCCTTCTCTGTGGGCTGTTTTGCCTGAAAATCTATACTGAATGAGAGGTGATTTAATGACTGGTGAAGTTTTTGCCCCCTTGTAAGGATAGGAGCTGGTGCATAACTTCAATGATTTTTAGATTGTGGATATAAGGGAATATCAAACTGCTGTACAACACAGCATTGCTATTACTCAGAGTTCAAATTTTGGAGTTGTAAGTCAATTCTATTTTATGTTAAATACATAGTTTTTAACAACACAGCTCCTACAGCTGACTGTACCTACATTTCTGTTCATTCAAAACACTGTCTTTTCAGCCTTTGCTGTGAAACCACAACTGTGCTCATCTGTGCTGCTTGAAACCCCAAGCGTTTTGCTTGGCCTTGGTCAAGAAGCACATGCTGAGTACAGAGAGGTGACCTTTGGGTGCAACTCATTCAGCTCTATTAATTGCTTTGACATATTTAGGTGGGAGATGTCATAAATAAGATATTACTGGACTTATATACTGATATGAATGGTTGTTTCACGTGCCTGGGAAGCTGCTGTTGTAATGTCTGAATGTGATTTCTCAGCACATGAGCCACCTTCTATAGCTCTTGTGTACTTAAACTTCAGATTGCCTTTTCTTAAGCATTCTGTAAAATGATGTATTAGCTGTTGTTTGGAGTGCAGCATGAAAGACCAAATATCTTCTGGATGCAAAAAGCGGAAGAGCTTGTGGTGTAGCTGTGAGGCTGTCATGCATGATGCACACGCAAGAAAACTTGCCTGAAGATACACAAGTGTGCGTGGTAGTTGGAAAAGGGGATGAGTGAGCTAAAGCAGAATTAAGCATGGGTAGGGATGAATTAAAAAGCTCTTGAGGCGTAGTGATGGCTGTACTTTGTGCCATTCAAGCATTAATTTTCTGTAATGAGAGCTTGCTGTGACATAGAGATTTTTTTTACCGTACATATTCGTGTGAAAAATGGTAGTCATATCTAATAGTGATTTCTGTGGCAAGTGAGCTGCAAGCTTCAAATTTACATTGGCCATCCTGGAAATTGTTCCTGATCTTGTCTGCGTGAGATTGTGCTGGTTGAAACTGCTGGTAAAGAGGTTTGGATAGTCGTTTAATCTCTGCAGTGTTCTGATAGCTGAGAAGCATCTGGGCAGAAACTCTTGCGGATGCATAATCACATGTGGATCTGCTTTCCAACTCTGTGGTTGTAGGTTGCCTTGTCTCTCTGCCAGGTCGTCTGTATAACACCCCCTAAGCAAAATGAGTTATTTCAGTGCATTCCCCAGAGAGGAAACACATGATTCTTTGCGACTCTGCTTTACAGCTGTTTGGAGCAGGGTGCACTGTTCTTCCCAGCAGTCATTCCTCGGGTAATAGTCTGAGAACCAAAAAGCTTGAACAATTGTTGGAGATTGGTGGCAGTAGTCTCTCTGGTGCTCTGCTGATTTAAAGTGGTTCCTTAGTGCTCAGACCTCAAAGTGTCTCTGGTGTTGGGATGTACTTGCCGTGACAGGAGTTAGCCTTTTGCACCTTGCTTGACTTCAGTGCCTCAGCTTCTCATCACAAAGTAAACTAGGCTTGCTTTTTGCTTCCTCATGTTATTTTTTTAATACTGCTTCTTTGATGGGTTAAAAAAAGCAGAGCTCTCATTTGATGTTGCTGCTTGCTGAAAAGTAGATTAGTTTTCTTTTTTGTGTGGTTGCTTCAGTGTCTCAAAATCAGTGCTAGGTAGCTGGAAAGGTTGACCTGCAGGCAAAGTTATTACCAATAAGTCATTTGGACCTTGCTTGCACAACTGCTTTTGACAGTGGTCTGAGCTGGCCCTGCCTCCTTCTGTGCCTCCCACTGCTGGTTCATGGCCAGAAACCACCGTGAGCCAGACAGGGAGCTGGCCTGGCTCAGTCTCCCCTCCACGCACATGCATACGCACCTGTTGTTTTTGCTGAGTTAATTTTGAGAGAGGACAGTCCCTGGGTCCGGCTTGTGTCAGGTGCTTGGGCTAGCAATACTGGCAGAAGGCAGGAGAGCCTGCCCTAGGGGGATTGACTTGGGTGTATGTTTCATCCCTCTAATTGTGGGATAGTTCACAGTTGGATTTATCAGAAAACAAGCGTCATGTTGTGGTTTCAGCAAAAATAACTGTTTGACAGTTTTATTCAGGGCAGATAGCGTATTTGAACCCTGACCTTGAACTGCTCCAGAAATGGCTGTTTGAATGGTTTAATCCATGAGGTAGCATCTGTACTGAGCCCCCTGGATCAGAGGATGCCTCACACCCCACCCCATGATCGTGGCTGTTGCTTTTTAAAGGTGCTGATATAACAGCTCCCTGAACTAGCTCAACTACATTGAAGCAGGATAGCTTAAGCCCTTCAAACAAGATAACTTCGTCTGGCCCTGGCAAAGAGGTGATTACATCAGGCATCACCACTGGTGGAGGTGAGTGCTGAGCAAGCTGTCCCATGTGACACACATAGTCAGGATGGGCAATGTGATTGCCAACAGATTGTTGCCATTATGGATTGCAGTTAAGAGGTCAGCTTGTATCTTACTGGAAAGTAGAACACATGCAACTTGAAACTATTCCCAGGTACTGATTTAATGCCAGGAGTCTTACTTGTGTGAGAAATAATTCTTGCTTTTACTGTGAAAGTACTTTGCATTTCTCTGAGAACAGTGGCTAAGGCTACACTCAGGCTGCTGTTACTATGAATAAATCCCACCTTGCTCCTCCCACACATTAAAAAAAATAGAAGTCTTTGTAACTCCATGAAAGTAATACTACCCTGAAAATGCTGATTTTCTACTATGAAAAATACTATATATTTTTCTATACTACTCTGATTTTCACTTCTATGTGACTCTGAAGTTGTGGTTTGGAACATGATTGAACATTGGATTTCATATTTTTGTGCAGTCTAGATCCCTCAACTTTCCCTGTCCAGGGGCCTGTGACAGGGCAGAGAGAAGGTCTGGCTTCAGTGGCTGCTTTGCTTCTGTTCTGTAAGCTGCTCATCTTGTTTCTCTTTTGCTTCTGGCGTGTGGGTGAACTGATTTGAAAATGCCGATTTCCTCTATTTCATAACAGAACTGGGAAAGCAAAACCTTTATCTCTGAGTGATAATTCTGTTGTGTACCTTCTTGTTCTATTCACAAACAGATCTTAACTTGCAAGGTCTCTATAAAAACCAACAACACACTGAAGAACACTCCAGCTTGATCTAAAACTTTGTGCCTTAGTATTATATGTTCCCTTTTTGTCATGTCCCAAAACCAGTAAAAAAAAAAAAAAAAAAAAAAAACCTTGAGAAATTTTCAGTTCTCAGTTTGAGAAATGCCGGCGTTCTGGGGCTTCATTGTGAAGAATTTTGGTTTGGATTGAAATGCATGTACTCCTGGATATAAAACCAGCTTTGGTTTTAATCTCTTGCTGTTTTCAGAGCCCTTGAAGATAGGTTCTTCTAACTTCTTTTTTTGTGTGTTGAGAAGCTTTATTCCATTGCTGATCTTTTGTTATTCTGTACTGAAGCTAAATTCTCATTCTCCTGCATCGGTATTGCCTTTATACACTTCAGAAATGCAACAGACTAGCTGAGAGAACTCATCAGTATGATTGTAAAAGGTCAGGTCTGCCTGCTTACAAGGAAAGAATACTGTCAAGTATTTGCCTAGGATTGAGACACAGTCCTTGAATACATACTTTTATTGGTGTTTTGGGTATGACTCAATACCTGGCAAGTTATTTTGGACTCTTATATTAGGATATAAAGCCTCAAAGATTTTCTTTGTTTTTTTCGGTTCACAGAGAACGCTCTTGTGTTTGTCCCCAACTTGTTCCAGCCGTTAGCAGTCTGAAATGAACATGACTGCTGTAGTACAGGGAATCCAAGAGCCCCATAGTCAGTAATTAAAGTGGAAAAGTATGTGATATCTTACTGCTGGCTCTTTGATTAGATATGAGATGCACTGGGTTTGAGAGGAATTCTCAGAGGATTTGAAATTTAAACAGCTGAACTGTTGCCCCTTTCTCATCCAAGGACTGGAGTTCAGAGCTGAGCAGGAGTGGTTTCCCTTCCTGGAGGATCTGGAGTATGATAATGCTGAGTGGTACAACACATATGACCTAGAGATTAAGGCAAACAAACCTGCTGGGTGAAGCTTCTTATCAACTGAGATTTGTACATTAAGACAAATGCTTCTGTTAGTCAGATAGGTGCACTAAATTTTATGTGAGTTCTAAATAACAGGAATGCTTAACAAGTCACTGTGATGTCCTCAGTTTTCTGATGTGTTGATGAGTCTGTATTAATCCTACTGAAGTTTCCACTTGGAATAGAAAGGAAGCTGAGGAATCTGTTATGTTGCAAAAATCAAATGTTCAGAGTGCTGCCAGTGCCAGAAGAGGGGAAGCTGAGCCAAAGTGACAGCAAACATTTATTGAGTTGCACTTTTTTAGCAGAGCTTGGCCAGAGTATCCTGATAGTTAGCCAGGCTGTCTGAAGAACTCCTGGCTCTAAACTAGATGACCAGGGCCTGTCTCAAAACTGAGCAGTGCTGTGTCATGCCACTGACCACATTTCACTGCAGTCATACTGCCTCCTGTGAGGGGAAGGAATCCTTGCTCTGCCTCTGAACTGTGCTGCATTTGATTTTTTTCTGCTATTACTCAGATTCATTCCCAGTTATATTTAACCTGAGCTTTGTGTTCCTTTTCCAGTTTTCAGACAGCTGGCTTTCTGATATGCCTGTAGCTAGATAGTGTGATCTTTCACTGAGTGTCTTGAGGATAGCTCTACTTGGTTTCCAGCTTTTGACATACATATAATGCCTAAAGATGCAGCTAAGCCCTAATAAGCACTGTTAGCATCTTTTGGTTTTAGTACTGTAAGACTCAGCCCCAATTGAAGCTGGGTGGCTCTACTGTTCTGCCCCACTTAGACTTAGCACTTCTGCCAATTGATGGGCAGAACACTAAGGTACAGTAGTGTCCAGCCTGCCAAAGGCATCTGAGAAATTTATCAGACTGTCAAGGATAACATATCACAGGTCATGATCCTTAGTCAGGGTGGCCTTCACAGAGGTTTGTTGGGGAAGAACAGATAATTTGATGTTCAAGAAAGGGGAAAAATGGACTCAGTATTACATTCCACAAATGATTAAATCTGTTTTGCTCTTTGTCCCAACAAAATAGCAATTATTTCTGTTATTTACAAATATAGAACATGAATAGGAATTTAAGTTGGTGGTGCTCTTTGCCTTAAACTTGGTTATTTCAGGGACTGGTATCTAGAAGATATGCAATTCAGACAACTCAAATATCAACTGACAGGCATTTTTGTCTTTTCAGTTACACTTGGGAAGCAATTGATACAGACAAAGAGGTGCTTTATAAAATAAATTTATGTTCTGGTGTTGAAGAGTGTGGAAGGACAAGTGCGGTCTGTGCATATGACATGAAGAAGAAGACCCATCTGTCTGTAGGTAAGTAAACAAGTGTCTTATAGGTAGTTCAGTGCCATATTAATGGATGGTCTTATAACTATTGCAAAGTTTGATGTGTTAGCAAATATTCCCCCCCTTTTTGGAATTGTGTTAAACTGTTTTGTTGCAGATTTACTAGGGATATTTGGTAAAACATTATCTGATTGTAAATAATGACTTTATAGGACAGTGAAATGTATCTTATACTCTAGTTAACTATAATCCAGTGTGAAAGTATGCAAGGCTACCTCTGGTAAAATAAGCGAATCTACCTATGGCAGGATATGGACTGTGCACAACTTTGTAAATACTGAACACAATACTGAAACTTTGTAAATACTGAAGAAGGATAGAGCTTGAGTTGTAGCTCTAAAGTATACTCAGCCTAGCCTGATGTAATATCAGGTCTTTGTTCAGAGGCAGGTTATTCTCTGTAATGCAACCTTGGGAGTATTGCTAAGTGTCTGGGGTGTTGTCTTCAAGTTGTTCTACACAGGAAGTTAATTCCGTGCAGTTCTCTGGTTGTTACACTTGTCAAATCTGGTGATGGCTTCAGTAGTTCACAGATGTCCTTGGTATTCTGAGGAGAGGCAGACTTGTGCATGCTGATCTAAATATGAAACTGGCGTATTCCTATACACACACACACACACGATTTCATCAGTCAGAAGCACCTTGTGCTCTAACAGTATTTTTCATGAGTTCATATTATTTATTTTCATGGATGTTTGCTGCTTTCAAGGTTGGTTTTGTGTTTTGCCTAAGGAAACAGTAATATATGAGTACTGTTCAAGAGGCTTTCTCATAGCTGACTGTAACTTCTAATAGAATAAAGTTATAGCGTTCTGAAGAGCAATATCTCTTCAGACTGCTTCATAGTGTCTGCAGATTAGAAGTCTGATTTAACATGCTTGCCAATCTTGCCAGCCCTTGGCAGACAGCTCTTAAAAGAAGCTATAAGTCTTCATTGAATTGCTTGAGCTTGAACTGCCAGAATATGGTGAGGAGGAAAGTGTTTCTCATCTGTATGCCAATGCACAGCAAACAGTCAGCTTCTGTTCTCCCCATACCTCTCTATTAACAGTAGAGATACTTTGGTTTTAGTCTGTGATCAATCAGTGCTTTTCAAACAACTTTTAATGTTGGGACTCAGGCTTTCAGAATTACTGAGTGCATGAATAAAGGTATATTCAGGCTCCAGAGTTCTCTGGGATGACTGGTTAGATTGCATTTGGATTCAAACTGCAACTGCATATAGTGTAGTATATTCTCTGATAAGTATAGCATGTTAGAGCACTTGATGCTGTTATTCTTGTTGCACATTTTAGGAATAAAACACATTTTTATTTCCTGCTGATGGGGGTCTCAGCTCATATGCTGTTGAGGCTTCAGTTGCCTGTGGATTAGAAAAGAAAGCAGCATCTGAGCATCTGTTTCAACATGCTGCTTTGGGTGAGACTGGAATGTGGCAGGTGGAGTGAGATTTGAGGAAGTCTGTTCTCCCCAGGGAAGTGTGAGAACTAGAGGCTTGTGTAGGTTTTGTTCCACACTTCTTGTGGAGAAAGGGAGAACAGAGCTGGATGATGTCTGAGCAGTATCAAATATTCCTCTGTATGCAAACCTTGAGTTCCTGAGTGCCTCAGTGCTACTGAGTGGAAGAGGATTTAGCAACAGATATACTGTGGTCTTGCCGAGGCAGTTTGAAATGACTTTCAAAGGTGAATATTGTTCAAGTGGAGTTATGTTTTTAACTACCCTGCAATGAAGTGAGAAATCAGGGTGAACAGTTAACATTGTCATTGAATTTTGCTTTGCTCTATTGGTCAAATTGTCCAAGTTTTGTTCTTGGTCATGCCTCTAAATGCCTTGGAGCTTCATCACCATCACACTGAGTTTAGATCATGCTAATGGGTTATCAAGCTTGTTTGTTAAAAAATTAAAAAAAAAAAACCACTCCTAGTGAGAAAAGAGGAATCTCTCTGATCCAGGTCTAGGGAGGTGTAGACTCGCAGTTACCTAAACCAGCTAAACCACATACTTGTCTTCAAGTGATCCAGATTACATGAGGTTACCTGTATGCCAAAGCTGTGGGCAGATGAAGGACTTTTATTTGGGGGAAGAAAGGCTGTCAACTGATAAATTTTAAGTTGTAAGCTTTCATGAAATACGGGCTTAATCAGTTCTCTTCTTCATTCTTTCAGAAAAGAAAATCTAATGCAAACAATTGTTTTGTTTTTTAAATATTAGCTGTTCAAGGGCTGACAACTGTAGGACTGTTTGTTGCTCCCAGCTTTGAGGGGTATTAAGGCCATATGCTCTGTGGCAGTAATCAGTCTGTATTCCAGGGAAGCCTTGTTATTAATCTTAACTGTATGTCAGTGACGTATCAGGGTGTACATGGAGATGCCAAAGGCCTCTCCTCTGCACTTTTATTGACTAATCCTAGAAGTTTTCAAGGGTAAGCAATTAGTTCATGAACATCAGTGAGGATGGAAACAACATAGTAGTTATTTAACTTTTTAACTTACCATGATACCTAGTGACTCATGTGCCATGTACTTGGACTGCTCCTAGAAAATGGAGATACTACTTAGTCTCTTTTAACCTGATGGTGAAATGTGCGCTTTGTCCAACTACTGTAGGATGAGTGGACATGAAATGATAACTGCCACCTAAATGCCACTTTCTTCTGGCCAACTGATTAGATATCTTCCATGATTGCCTTTGTCCTGCTAAGTAGTTAAACAGGTGGAGTCAATGAGCAGAAGGTGTTGGGGGCAGTGCCTTGATACTGATTTAGTGCAACTGAGTAAAGTGAAGTATTTGGTGCTAATTTTTGTGAACAGTACTAGCTGATTTGTGTTGCTTTGTGGAAGCAACGTATCTCTGAAGTCATGAAGTAATGTGAGTGATGATTGTAGAGGGAGCTTGATGCTACAGTAAAAGTGGTTGCAGTTCTGGAAGGAAGCTGATATTAGGGGGTTAATATTCCTTGCTCTGTGAGCAAGGGTATGATGAGGCATATGCCACTGAAGAGACTCTTGCTAAAAGTTTTAGAGTTTTAGTAAGTTCCAAACTAATTGTAAGCGTGCGGGAGGAGGAGAGCATACGTGCTGGCCTGTAGTAAACAAGATACGCTGGCTGAACTTGTTTTTTCTTGAATATTACTTTAACTGAGAAAATTGGAATCAGCTTACAAGCACCTTTAATGCAATGTACTGTGTTTTTAGCACAGAGAGAAGCTAGTGCTTGTGGAGCACTAAGTCCTCAGACGGTGCTGCCCTAAGTTCCCTGCTAAATGGAGGCTTGTAGCTGAATACGTTTATAACTGGAGCAGTTTTAAGTCGTGCATATTGTTACTATATGCATCTCTTGCCTAGAAAGTTGTGTTGGCTTCCTTCTGCTAGTCTGGAAGAAAAGAGGACACCTGGACAGTATCTTCTAAGCAATCATGTGAGAAGTAACACTCTTGCTCTCAAAGCAGTTTGTAGCTCTTAGGTTTAAGAGAGCTGCATGGCACTTTAGCTAGCATCAGTGCTGTAAGATGTAGAACCTGAAGGTGGTCTTTTGATAACACAGGAAATAAAAAAGGCACAAACCACATGTATCATCTTTCCGCCCAGTTTTTTGACTTCTGCTCCTCTTCTGTTCTCTAGGCTATATTACATGGGTGCAGTGTAGTTTTGCTTGCCTTGAGTGAAGGTAACAGGCTGGGCAAAGTTCCTACAAGTGTGTTTTTTAAAATGAAACAACATTTGGCCTAGGTGCAAAGTTCCTATCTGTAATGATGACAGATTTGAGTTGCTTTCTCTCTAGAGCAGACATAAACTAAAATGGAAAGAGGGAAGCTGATCCATGCTCACACTTTATAGCATTTTCTGTAGTTCAAACCAAACTCATTGCAGAATTAACATTACTTCTCAAAAAAACCCCAAAAAACCAGAAGAGGCTGGAGTTAGCATGTAAGATGTAAAAGCAGTTGGTGTTTAATATTAGCCAATATGGGCTTGAGCAGGAACATTTTAGTGGCCTGAGCTGGTGCTCATCAGAGCACCGACCCTACTCTTCATGCAGCACGTGAGCTGTGCTAAAGGGGTTGGGAGATGCAGGGGATTTACACTGAGGCAGTGGATCTGTGCTGGGTTTGTGTGCAGAGAGTGCCAATGCACGGGCACCAGTGTGTTCTTCGTTAAGTAGATTAAAGACTAAGTGGATCCAGCAATAGGCACCTGCAGCCCAGAAAGCCAGCTGTATCAAAAGCAATGTGGCCAACAGGTTGGGGGAGGTGATTCTGCCCCTCCTTTCCTTCTGATGAGACCATGCCTGGACTACTGCATCCAGTTTTGGGGTTCTCAGCTCAGGAAGGACATGGACTCATTGAGGCAGGTCCAGAGGAGAGTCACAAGAATGCTCGTAGGGCTGGAGCACTTCTCCTATGAAGACAGAGTGAGAGAGTTGAGGTTGGTTAGCTTGGGGAAGAGAAGACTCCAGGGAGATCTTATTGCAGCACTCCAGTGCCTATAGGAGGCTTGTAAGAAAAACAAGGACAGACTTAGCAGGGCCTGCAGTTATAGGACAAGAGGTAATAATTTTAAACCCAAGGAGGGTAGATTCAGACTAGACAAGGAATACATTTCTTTATGATGATGGTGGTGAGGCACTGGAACAAGTTGTCCAGAGAGGTTGCAGATGCCCTGTCCTGAAGATGTTCCATGGTCAGGCTGAACAGGGCTCTGAGCAACTGATCTAGTTGAAGGTGTCTCTGCTTATTGCAGAGGGGTCCCTTCTAAGCAAAACCATTTTATGATAGACTCTCTCTCTCGTCTTGTTCTGGTGCTATTATTGTAAATTTTATAAAGACTGAGGAACTGATAAATAGAAGCTGGTAGGAGGAAGGAGTGAATTGTGATTGAAACTACTAGTTGATAACAGCTTTCCTTGTTCCTAAAGGAGGTGAGTAGTTTGTAGTAGCACCTGCTGTTGTACTTTTATTTTAAAAAGTGTTTGCTAAAAACCTTTAAGAAAGTAGAAGCGTGATTAGAGATGTCAAACTCTATCTTAACTAGGATCTAGTCTTCCAAATCAGAAGATCCACGAAGATCTTCAGTTGTACTATCTTCATGTGGGCTGGTGTGTCTTGTGCTGCTCAGTGGTTGAAACCAGACCCTGTCTGTTGAGCTTCTATGAAGGTGGTGTATTATAACATCCTTTTCTCCCCCCGCTTCTCATTTTTAAACTCTAGGTGACTTAGCCTTGCTAAAAGATTCTGAAAGTCTTCTGGAGCTCAACACTACGCATAACTGCTTGCAGCAAGGCAGTGAACACCAAATTCAAAGCAATATTAACTTCCTGTGTGGGAAAACACTGGTAAGTCTAAATAATGTACTGTTACCTTCAGTTGAAATGACAAGTAGTTCTGACTTGCTTTTTAAGGAGACTTGCTGTACTTTTGGTTGTCCTGATTACTGAGCTTCATAGCTTAAAAAAGAGCCAGTTACGTTTTACTGTTAAGGTCATGATTTATTGTGGCTTTCAAAATTCAGTCCTGGTAGAAAATGGTTGCAGGTCTGCAGCTTAGCTCTGGTTATGGGCTGTTCTTTGGCTTTAATGTTTTTACATGGATGGGACTGAAGTGGTTTTTTTAGCTTAATATGGAGGAATGAGTCAACAGTGTACAGGGTACCATAACAGTGCAAACTGTTGTTTGATTGGTGGCTGTGCCTTAGCTGCTGTGGACCTGGCATAACTGTTCAACAGAGCAGTATTGAAGAAAATCACTGAGCTCTGTTATGGGGCAGCACAGCTGACAACAGTAAAACTTAGGCTTGGTCTGCATATTGTTGAACTTACAGTGCTTACAAGCCAGCTGGGCTTCTGAGGAAACAGTTGTTTGTGAGAATGTGTTTGAAGTGTGATTGGAGATCCCCAAAAAGTTTCTAGGGGCCTGTGTGCATGCAGTTCACTTCAAAGTGCTTTGGGAGTTTCACCCTTCACACACGTAACAGATAGGAGAGCTTAGTACAGACTGTGATCCGTTCACATATTTGTGTATCCGGGAGAAGTATTTATTGGTGCTGCTGTTGGCACTGACAATGCTATTGCACACCCCATCTTGGAAATCCAGCCAATTCAAACAAAGTGCCAGTGCAGCACAGACTTAAATGCCTCTTGTTCTGTTTCAGCAGATGACTCTTTAAGCTAAATTTAAAATTATTGCTCAACTTCAGTTGTAGCACCAGATCGTACTGATCTTCAGACTTCTGGTTAGCTCAGTTCTAATACCTGTTCATCTCATGACATAGTAAAAGGATTTTGTAATAGTGTCTGGAACAACTTGTTTCATCCCCTTTTATGGCAGGGTTAAATGAGAGAGGGAGTCAGTTTAAGTATGCTAAACTGCTTCTGGCTGAGGTGGTGGAGGGCAAAGTGAAAAATTGTTGTGTTTTCACTGAGAGACATTCTGTTGAATATCCAGTTCTGAACCATAGTAGAGCCTCCATCTTAAAATATATATAAATGTGTATAACATGAGCCTATAAAAATAAGCAACTAAGGTCAGGGATGTTCTTTCTGTGTAGCAGAAGAGGCTGCTCATCAGTTGCTTCTGTAGGATAAAAGGCAGCTGATAAACCATGCATTGCCTCATTGTGTTAACCTATTTATATGCATTTTTGTTGGTGTCTTCTTTCTAGTAAGCAGATATGATTGGTGCTTCTGTCATTATCAGTTGGCATAGTGAGCACTTCTAAAAGATGGAGTACAGTTGCTGCATATTAGGACTGGCACATATTGATATTGGTACATATGCAGATGAAGGATTTGGCATCCTGCATCTTCCTGAGTTGCCCAACAAAGCTTTTATATAACAATCATGCTGTTAACAAGTGCCATTAAGAAACTATATGCCCTTGTGCTGTGATGTGTTGTGTTCTGTTTTTCTTAATCTCTTGAATAAATTTCTTAATGTTAATTCTACAGATGTAAAATAAGAAGTCTGTTTTTCAAAGCATTATTTTTTTCTTACTTAAATAGGGTACCCCTGAATTTGTAACAGCGACAGAATGTGTGCATTATTTTGAATGGAGGACCTTTGTGGCTTGCAAGAAAGACTTATTTAAACCTGTGAAGGAGGTAATGTATGTACTATCCATGCAGAAGTTGCTCTTCACATACATGACAATTTTACTCTAATTACCTGCCCCCCAACTTAATCTGAGCAACCTCCATAAACCTATATTTTTCATAGGCATGTAGAGCATAAATGTTGGAAATTGATGGAGCTGAAATTTTAAATAACTCTTGAACCTTTTCTGTGCATTGGGTGGTTGTTTATAGTAAAATTCTTCTAAAAGCTGGAGCAAAAGAGTCTAACTTTGGATGCTTCATTTTTATCGGCATGTCTAGCTTTGAGCTTCCAGAAGTAAAAAAACTTTTTCACATACTAACTGGGCTTCATATATTCCTGTTCATAACTTCCCCCTACTTGTGTAGCATGCTTTGCATGTAACTTTTTTGTTGTTGTTCTAGGTCCCTTGCTATGTGTTTGATGGAGATCTCAAGAAACATGACTTGAATCCTCTCATCCAAGTTTCGGGACACTACTTGGTGGATGATTCTGATGATGATTCCTTGTTCATAAATGTCTGCAGGGACATAGGTTTGAATGGTTGCTTTTGTCACCTGTCAGTGTGTAAAGTTCTTGTAGTGTGGTTCTTTGCTATTGCCTTCATTAAAGTTATCCTATGTCCAAAGATCAGTATTTCAAGACTTATATAATTATTTCAAACTCCCTACCCTCCAAGTATTGAGGTGTTCAGAGATATGCCCCTTCTGGATGCACAGGTACAGTTTAAGCCACTTTTTCTACGTGGGAGAGCACAGCTTGTCTTGTAAGTGTTTGTTTGCTGCCAAATAGGACCAATATTGTTCACAGGGCTTCATGTGCTCCAAATTTATTCCTTTGGACTCCAGGTTGTTCCCCAGTTCCTGATGAATGTCCTGAGGTGCATCTTAAATACTGTTTTTGGATGCTGGCCTAAGTACTGGTGCATACCTAGCACTTTCCTCTCAGTTGAGAGCTATATGTATAAGGAATTAAACCAGCAAAATAATGTATTTGAAACTTGCTAAAAAGGTTAGTTTAGCTGTATACTCCCACTGCGATTTTTACTCTGCAGTTAAATATGTGTTTTGTGCCTCTGTAAGGGTTTAATACTTTTAGTTTTAGTGGGAGGTCTATTCTTTTAAACATCTCACATAGTATGAAACTTTTTACTGACTGCTTTGAACTAGATGATTAATAACAAACAAAGGAGGGGATAAAACCTTCCCTGTAAGGAGGAGTTATGCGTTACTTGGTTGTGGGGAAAAAAAATAAATACTTGGCATGCTTTCAGAAATTTTCAAAGCCCTTTGTATCCAGCAGCCGTACCAGCAACTGGCTTCAGCTAACTTTGTCAGGAAGGATGAATTTGCTGTCCCCAACCAGGGCAGCACAAATTACCACAAGCACTCCAGGCTTTGTCTTGTCAGTTTGACATTCTAATGTAGCCTGATTTTTTAGAACTATTTTTAGAAGAACCCACAGATAAAATGGCAAGATACTTCAGGTAGAGCAGGGTTTAGAAACTGAGTCCTATAACTTCTTTTCTGTGTGCTATAACCAGGAAGTTCAAGTGGAGAGACTAGAAAGTGCCCTGCTGGCAGTGCTGCTTGCTTGTTACATGATGGTCTGGCATATGATGTTGGCCGTCCAAAGGAGCAGCTGAAGCTTCAAGACAAAGACAGGTATGCAATTTTTGTGGTAATACTTCTTTTTATGGATGTTTCAGTCATCTGGGCTGGAAACAACACTCTTGGTAACAGATGAGCCTCCTAATAGGTAACATTAATCTTCAGTGTTGAAGCATTAGCAGAAAACTATTCAAGAATACTGTCAGAGCAGTCTGTCAGGTGTTCTGTGGTACTGCCATAACAGATGAAATGTTCTCCTTTGTTGTGAGAGACTCCTTTTTACAGAATTCCAGAACTCTTTAGAAGTAAAGGGTGATTGGTGCTCTCGGCCCACACAATAAGATTTGATCCTGTCTGCCTACTGTCTAAGGGCCCACAGGGTAAATGCATTTGGATCACTGTGGGTTTGTGCACTGCTTTTGGCTCACTTTACTCCCCAGAAGTACTTTAAAAGTTGAGATCAGGACCAGATGTTGTGTTTTTTTTCGCATTAATAAGTTCTTAACAGAAGGAATAGATAAGCAATGCAAGACTTAGTGTTCCTTGTGGTGGTAGAGCTGGTGGAACTATAAGAAACTTTTCTTGATGATGCTTCTGTTTACTGAATTTTGTGTTGTAAGTATAGCTTGACGTAAAAAAAACCCAAACCAAAAAACCAACAAAAAACCTTCCCCCAAAAAAAGAATCAACCAACCAAAAAGCCCCCTAAAACAACCCCCCCACAAAAAACTCCACCACCAACAAAAGAAAACCATAAATAAACAAAAAGCCATGTTAAAACGCCACCCAAACAAACTAATGTGGCTCAGGGACTTACTTAATATGCTGATATTGCTGAGCTTCATATCATCTGAGCCCGCTTGCCTGGTCTGTAGCATCAATAGTACCCATGCTGATTTCTGCAGTACTCTCTTTATTTCAGATGCCAGCTGAAGAAAACAAGCAGAGTAAATTAATAGCAGCAAGGATCTGACCTATCTGTGGTGAAGTTGAGGGTTTTATTTTAGTTTACACATGAAATTTTTAGTCCTTTGTTGCAGGGCTTTTCCCTAGCATGAAACAAGTGACTGAGGTGTTCT
Source organism: Toxostoma redivivum (assembly GCA_013397375.1). Lineage (NCBI taxonomy): Eukaryota > Metazoa > Chordata > Aves > Passeriformes > Mimidae > Toxostoma > Toxostoma redivivum. The sequence continues at coordinate 79,724 of VXBI01000285.1, read as the reverse complement.
GTACCAAGGCAGTAGTTTACATCTGAGATGCACAAGCTTATTCTCACACTGAAGTGCAACTATTAGTACTCTAGAAAAGTGCTAGGCAAGCAAGCTTACCCCTGTTAGGACTGAAGAGCTCTTTGATGCTTCAGGAATATTCACTGTATGTGTTCTATCAGACTAGGGTGGCCTGGGAAGGAGTAAGGTGATTGGATATCTCTGTCCTGAGGTGCAGAGAGGCCTGCTAGAGGTGTTGCTTATCTGAAGCTAGAATGTCACTGCTCTCGGAGCTGTTGTCTTCTGCCCGTTAAACTGCGTAGAATAATAATGCATAGCTGGGAAGTTGTGGTGATCTTCCTGTTCTCTCATCCAAGTAATCTTGCTATTATTTGTCTCTCCCTGTCAGATAATTACCATATTTTATTCTCTTACTCCTGCTTCACCTGATCTGACCCAGTTGCCTTGCTCCTGTCAATTTGCCAATGAGTTAATTTTGCTGTTAATTCTGGGGGCAGAATGGGAAGAGTTTATATGTAGAGAGATGGTAAAGTAGAGGAATGTGGCAAAACCAGAGTGGGTATTGCTTTCAAAAGTTGCAAAAGCATTTGCCACATCTGCTATCCAGAAGTAGTTCTGAGAGCAAAACTGCAATTACCTTGTTCCTGTGATTATCAGCTAAGTTTTTGCTACAATATGAGTCGCAAGGCATTCGGCATAGTCTTATTAAGTAGGGTACCAGAAGATACTGTATTAAGTAATTTTGTTGGGAATATTTTAATTTTTATTTTTAATTGACTCTTAAGATTAAAGGAATGAGGATCTCCATAAAAGTTGCTTTCAGGAGCAGGGCCACGTTGGTATATTCTGCCTGAGTGTCTAGCAAAGATTGAGTATTTTAAGAATATCCTTCTGTGCAATTTTTTGTCTTAATTGTTTTTTTGGTTTGTTGTTTTCTGTTTCTAGGCTTGTATTGAGTTATGAGAGACAATACAAGCATGATGAAGAAAGGCCAGGCTTCTGCCTAGGCCACAATCCAGCAGTGACAATCACATTTGTTTGCCCATCAAAGAGGGGAGAAGAGGTAACTTCAGTGTTTTGCTTTAACTGGTTGGTCTTTAACTTTCGTGTGCATTATCTTTCATTTTTATTCAGATCTGAAGAGAGTGCAGGTATTCCCTACTTGTAGCTTGTGAAGAGTGTGAGATTCTAGATATACTCTTATTAGTCTTCTAGAACTTAAAAAATAACAAGAACTTGAATTAAATTTCCCCAGGAGAGCATTGTCTCTTGTATCGATAAATTTGGTTGTTCCTGTACTGGTTCAAGGCTTTTCTCTGAGCATAGGATGGGCTTAATGTAGAGTTAATCCTGGGCACATTGGCACAGAGCTTTGCTTGCTAATGAGCACTCTTCCTCTTCAGTCAGGCTGGACATGCCTATAGGTGTTGCCTGTTACTTGGTTTCTTTATTAATCTGTTCTTCCTTAGGGGAAAAAAAAGTAGCTAATAAGTGTCATTGCATGACAAGAGTCTGTCACTTACTAAGCAGGCTCATTAATTCTTTTTAGCTTTAGGTAAAATCTCTAGTGTTCAGCAACAACTCAGTTTAGGCAGGACAGTTTTAGCCCAACTTGAATGCAGTGTGATGGTCACTTCAATGTGATGCTGCGTAATTTCAGCAACCTACACTCCTTGAATTGGGCAAGTGCTGATGTTCTGCCATTTCATATAGTGGTGCTTTTCATTGCAGGTTAGTGAAGAGGGAACTCTTGTCCGGCTAATTCTTGGTTTAATGTTTAGTCCCTCATCTGACCTAGATGGATATTGTACTTCACTCTCCTTGCTGCAGAAATAAACCCGGCTCTTGTCAACTGTCACTTTGTACTACCTTGCTATAGCTATGTGCTTTTGTAGTATGAGTAATATTACTGATGATACTTGTGCCTGTAAGATAGTTGTGTATCTGCCAGTTGTTCCAGTGGATGGCAGAAATACAGATTTATGAAACAATTTGAATTTCTAATGTTTTACTTTAAAGTGAAGAAAACCAAGACTACTGCTTCTCCTGGGTATGCAAAAATATATCACTACAGAAAACTCATCTGACAGAAGGGTTGGCTAAAGAGTTCTCAGATGTCTGTATGTTGATTTTGACTGAAGGAATCAAAGTTGCTAAAACACCAGTGTTTAAAAGTCTGCTTTGCCTTCAGAGAACATCTGACCTCTATTCCCTGCACTGAGGACTTCTCTGAGGCAAACACAATCCAAGCTTAGGCCATTTGGCTACACATCTTTGCTTTTTCCAACACGTTAAGGAAAAGTACTTTTAAAAGTACTCTTACTTCTGCTGTCCTTCTGCTAATATCTGATGCTTTACTTCTTCTTAGAGTTGTAATAGTTTGCCACATCATTTATAAAACCTGTTTTATTTCTTTTCAACACGTATTTCTGAGAGAAGCAACGTTTGCACATCATAAGTAATTTAGAGGTGAAGTAGTTTTTACTGATGCCTTAAAGATTATATTTCAAGTAAGTCTACTTATAATTTAAATTGTTCTCTTCTGGTTTAGAGTGCAGGTCCCAAACTTACAGCAAAAACAAATTGCCGGTATGAAATTGAGTGGGTTACTGAGTATGCCTGTCACAGGGATTACCTGGAGAGTAAGAACTGTCGTCTGACTAATGAGCAACATGATATCTCCATTGATTTAAGTCCACTTAATCAATTTTCAGGTAAGCTCAGTATTTTTCTTGTTTTTGTGGTTTTTACTACCCAGTTTTGCATTTCCCTGTTTAGAGACAGAAAAGATATCCTCTGTTGATATTTGGAGTTTCATGTCTGTCCTGATGTGTGTTAAAACACTTTTTTGTTTTTTATTCATTCAGACTATGTCCAGCCATATTCAGCAAAAGATGACAAAGGGGAGTATTTCTATTACTTGAATGTATGTGGGAAAACAAGTGCAGGTAACTGCAAGGATGGTACAGAATACATTTCATCTTGCCAAGTAAAACTTTCAAATAACCAGCAAAAAGTGGCAGGAAGATTTGCAAACCAAACCCTAAGGTATGTAAATGCTCTTTAGCCCTGCTAACTGGTCTCATTGGTCTTTGTTTCCTGCTTTGATATTTACTTACTTGTCACTTAATCAACAATTGATGCAAAATGCAAGCATTTTTGCTCACTTTTTTGTTAGAAAAACTGTAACAGTATACCAGGATAGCATTAGCAAACAGAGGAGCCAGTGAGGTTCCTGGCAAAGGCCGTTGTCTAGACAGGAAGACTTGTACTGACTTTGTAGTCCCAATTGCAGACTGTGCTGCGCTGCTTGTTCTCCTTTTTACATATTTTACATGTAAAGCAGTATCAGAAGAAGCTGATTCCCAAGTGGCATGTAGGGATAATAATTTTCATGAGATTGTAAAGCAGCGATTAATTAATATAGATACGATCTTCCATTTTTGTCTGTGACAGGTTTGTTGCAGTGATCTTCCAGGAAGTAAGACTTGTTCCTCTTGCAGAAACAGCTATGCAATAAACTAGTGGGAATAGATATCCCACCATACCTAGGGGACCTCTAGAGCATTCTTTAATCTCTATAGAAATTAATGAAAAGTGATCAGAAAAATCAGTGGATACAAGCCTTTTTTGCTGTAGAAATGTCAGTATTGATGTTGAACTAGGACTTGTTTTCCCTAGGAGTGAGACAATTAATAAATGAACAAGAATGTGACTTCTGTTCTGTGAAAAACACTGTGTGATTGTCTGACCCCATGTTTCTATCTAAAACTGACTTCTTACTCAGATACTCTGATGGGGATCTCACTTTAATTTATCCAAATGGGGATGCGTGTAGTTCCGGCTTTCAGAGAATGACTGTCATAAACTTCGAGTGCAATGAAACAGCAGGTGAGTTTAACAAGGTGGGACAGCTCTGCTCAGGGTTTGACTCCTGTGCTTGAAATGAATACTTGCTTTGAGCCACAGCTAGCACAAGAAATAAATAGTTACGTTAACCAGTAATTTTGATGGCTGGTAGGATGTGCTGTGTAGTAGCATTGCTAGTCTAAATTTATACTGATGATTGAGAAGATGGAAGTATAAAAGAGCCTTTTTTTCTTAGCCAGTGGTAAAAAAAAACAGAAATGCAAGTCCTCAGCAGCAAAAGGATTTTTTATCTTCCTTATTCATTGCTAGTTCTTCAAGTCTCTTTGCTTTTTTCCCCTTCCCCTACTAGAAACCTCATATCTGTTCATCTGTTTTCCATGTTAAGGTAATGATGGTAGAGGAACTCCAGTATTCACTGGTGAAGTTGACTGCACCTATTTTTTTACTTGGGATACAAAATATGCATGTGTTCAAGAGAAGAAAGATCTCCTTTGCAGAGTTACTGATAAGAGAAAGCACTATGACTTGTCACCTCTTATCCGCAGTTCAGGTATGGCAATAAAAACTAGCTTTCAGTTACTTTTACAGTCCTGAGTTTACATGCTATCTCCAGTGCAATTCTTTACCTGAATATTAGTCAGCTTTTGTTGTTCTTAGTTAATTTCTGGGATGCTCATGTTTGCTTCCCTCATTCTAAACAGACTGAGCATCTCAGTAGCAGTGTCCACAACTGCCTTGGTTGCTGCCATCATAAGTGGCTTTAAGTCACAAAATCACAGTTTGGATTGGAAGGGACCATTAAAGATCATCTAGCCTGATTCCTCTGTTGTGGGTAGGCACACCTTCCACTAGGCCAGGTTGCTCTAAGTCCCATCCAGCCTGGCCTTGAACACTTCCAGGGAGGGGACATCCACTATCTCTCTGGGCAGCCTGTGCCAGTCAGGATCCACCATGGCTCAGCAGCTTCTACCTAGTGGCTTGTGCAAAGGAGGATACCTTTGGATCCATCCAAAAAAGGGCAGGATTTGGCAGCTATGGCTTCATGGACAGATGCAGATGGTAATCTCAGCTGGTGGGGGAATGGCACTGAAATCAGGGCTTCTGTGTGCTGGGGGATGCTCTGAAGGAGAGGTCATCACACAGATGTGGGTTACTTTATAATAAAAGGCATTTTGGCATGGAGATGCTGAAACAATTTAGCCAGATGATTTATTCTTAATGACCCTCTATATTTCAGAGTCAGCCCAGAACTGGGAAGCTGTGGACAGTAGCTTTTCAGAGGTAGGAAGGAAACATTACTACATCAATGTCTGCCATAAAGTGTGGAAGAAAGGAGGAGCTTTCAACTGTTCAGATGGTGCTGCTATTTGCTCTGTAGGTGAGTCAGGGGTTTTTGTTGGTGGTGTTTCTGGAGTTTTTTGGTTGTTTTTTTAAGCCTCTGAAGGCTTGGCACTTCCTGTGCAAATGGAGTTGTTTGTCCTGAGTGCCTTCATTTATTATAACTAGACAAGTGGAAAGTCTTAGTGTCTAACAGAAGCTTCACTTCTTTTCCGAAAAACATAAGTTCTGTATTTGCTGTCTTTCTAGATAAACAAAACAACAGTAAGAATCTTGGAACATTTGTATCTTCTCCAAAAAAGGTTGGGGAAAATATTCAACTTACCTATTCAAATGGAGACAGCTGTCCTTCTAAAGAAAAAGAAAAAATCCAAACGGTCATCACTCTAATATGCAGACCAGGTGAGAACATCCACACCCTGTTCATTGATCCAGTTAAAAGCTGAAGGTCATCTAATAAACCCAGACATGAGTGCTAAATATTAGCCTATGCTTTTGTCTTCTATCACTTTCTATGCAAAAACTTAAAGCATCAGGGTTTGTTTACTAGGATGATGCCAATGTAATTGCAGGTATTTAGTTCTGTTTACCTTGTATGCAAGTACTCTTTAAAAACTCTTGAAATAAGTCTCTTGAAATAAGATTCTTTCAAACATGAGTAAAGTATGCTTAAGTGCTTAAAACTCCACAAGTATCTGGAAGCTACACAAAGCACTTTCTTTCTCTAGATGGTCTTGATGGGAAAGAGTAGTTCTGAACTGAGATCTGATACTTTAGCCTTCTCTTCCAATAAATATGGTTTGTATCTAAACTGCTGGAAGTTATGAGAGGCAGAAGCATTTGCAGAAGTTAATATTTTTCGCATTCATTATAATAGCCTGCTAGTTAACTGTCTCCCAGGAAAATAGAAAACCTCTGTTCCTCTACTTCAGCCTGAGGAACTTGAAACTTCCAAGAGAGCTGGCTGTTAGGATCAGATTATGGACTATTTGCCAATACAGCTATTGCTTTGTAGTGAAACCACTTTTGTATATCAAACTAGACATTTTTTCAAATATTGTGATAGTTCTCAGGAGCAGATTGAGTCCTTCACCTTTAATTCTGGGATAGACTTTTATTTTGGGGAGGAGGATAAAAAGACTTTGTGAGAAATAATTTTGGTTCCGTTTTCAAAGGAGAGGAACTTTTAATAGTTATCTTGGTCTAGTTTTTAGGAGAAAATAGTTTCTTAGGTGTAGATTTCTAGTTCCTGTTGGCAGTCTTGCTGTCTGTATGTGTAACACTTTGCTCTTGTGTTACCAGGTGATCTAGAAAGTGCTCCAATCTTGATGGCCGAGCATGAGTGTTCATATGCATTTGACTGGTATACTGCTGCCGCATGTGTCCTGTCCAAAACTGAAGGAGAAGACTGTCAGGTCTCTGATCCTCAGGCAGGTATGTATTTCTGTTCAGCAAATCAAAAAGTCATTAGGGATAGAACTTATGCCACAACAATTAAGTCCTTATGATACTCAAGAGCAAAGTGAATTCAACCTAATGCTAAGCACCTGCAGTTTTAAGTACATGCATATGGAAGATCAGAACAACATGAGCTTAATACTCCCCTAGTGAATGTAGGAAAATAGATGTAATGTGTATTTGACAGTATTTAATCTCTGTATAAGAAACCATGCTTTTAGTTTCTCCATTTTGTTTCTGGAACAGTAATTACATAGAAAGACACTTATGAAGGGGGAGGTGAACTAACCATGTGACTGACTGACTCAAAACCTGAGAGAGACATCTGGACAAAATTGAACTGAAAGTTTATTCTTTCCTGATTAGGCTTCTCTTTTGATTTATCACCTCTGGCCAAGGCAAAAAGTTACTATACAGTTAATACTATGGAGTACTTGTTTCACATAAGCGTCTGTGGCAGTCTGCCTGATAACCTGTGTCACACAAAATCTGCAGCCTGCCAAGTGCAAAGGTAAGTAGCTAATTCTGTTGTCTGTAAGAGAAGATCTCTCATTGCATGATGTGGTGTTGTCAGTGAACAATGAACAATTTGTATGTAAAGTAATTGCTGGACTACCTGTAATAGATTCAGGTAATTAGCATATAATTTGCAGTAATTACACTGCTGGCTGTTTCAAGCCAAATGCACGTGTATGTAATCTTGCTTACAGCTAATTTGTGGGATGGAATGTGCCCATTGCTCTCCCTTTTGTTATCCATAGGGACTGTAAACTCTAAAGTAACTGCTGCAGCTGTGTTAAGGCAACGTACAATCCGGAGATTGAGAGTCAGCTGTATTCCAAGAGCTGGCCTAAAGAATGTGAGCTTGCTGCACTTGGGATGAGCTGGGGCTTACCTTAGGTAGAGGTGAAGCCCAGAGCTTGGATGTTGTGCCATACGGCCTCAGGTTGTGCCAGTGGAGGTTTAGATTAGATAGTAGGAAAAGTTTCTTAATGGAAAAGGTTGTCAGGCATTGAAGTAGTCTGCCCAAGGAAGTGGTGGAATTGCCATCACTGGGAGCATTCAGAAAATGTGTGGATATGGACTTGAGGACATGGTTCAGTGGCAAAGATTTGGTGGTGGTGCTAAGTTGATGGTTGTAGTTGATGATCTCGGAGGTCTTTTTCAACCTTAACAATTTTGATCTTCCTTACTAAGTGGGCTGTTGCAGGCATGATCCTATTGTGTACTGCTACTCTGACAGCATCATTGCTTTTGCTTCCTACAAACTGTGTCTGAGGTAGTATCTGTGCATTTCAGGTTCCAGGTCAGCCTGCTGCCAGAGATAGGGTACAGTGTAAATGCAGCTGTACTTGAGCTGGATCTGAGTTACTCTCTGTCTTAGTTTGAAAGACAGGTGTCCGCTAAGAAAGGCAGGAGCCTCTTTGAAATGGAGAATGTAAACCCCCTACCTCCAAATTATAATAATTTTGAAATTAAGGGGCTCTCAGGCAAAGATATGGGAATAGGAATAACAGTTCTTTACTAGGAAAATTAAAATAGAAATACGATATTTCAAAGAACAGACCCAAAAACTGACAGAGTCAGAATACAACCTGTCAGTCAGGGTGTTGGTAGCAGTTCGATTAAATGGTGTCTGCAGTCTTCCTGGGTGACAGATGTGGTTCAGTTGAAGCAGTGGTCGTGTAGAGGGGTGCAGTTTTCCTCTGAAGGTCCGGTGATGATGTAGAAAGGTCCGGTTTTTCCTCTGGAATCCGGTGGAAAAAGGCTGCCTTGGTTCCAGGTCTCAGTTTTTATCTAGGTAGGAAAGGCTTGGCTCCTCCTCCTGGTTGGAGCATCTCCCAATGGGATGATGTAATTTTATCAGTCATACAGTGGGACTCAATGGCCCATTAACAGATGATATTTTCCTGGAGGAAGGATGGGATGTGGAAAGGATAAAAATGACTGCCCTGCCTGGTTTTAACAGATGGCCCATTAACAGAAAATATCTCCCATGGAGATAAGGATCACTACCCCACCTGGTTTCAACAGATGGTGATAGAATACATACTTTTGGTCACATCCTGTATTGCAACCTGAGGCACTCTCCAGCCAAGAACAGTTCACTGCAGACCCTAAAAATATTCTTCATAGGAAGATGGCCTGATAGAGTCAATGTTAAGTCTGAGTGAAGAAACACTCCTAAACCGAAAGCTAATACCTACCAGAGAGCTGTTGTGCAGTGCTATGTCTTCACTGCCCATATGTAATCGGATGAGGCCAGTTTGACCTCAACTGTGTCTGCAGTTTGACTTCTGCTTTGGAGAATGAGAACTTGATGGTATTGTCACCCTTTTGGAGAAGAGAGTGTTAAAGTCTTCCTAGATATCTAAGCAATATGTGACTTCCTTTCCTTTTCAAAGGAGGACATCTGTTCATGTTTTAAATTTCCTTTTGGCAGTGTTCTTTTTATCCCAGCTTGCTGAGGTCTAATCAACCTTATTTAAGTATGATGTCTTATTATCTTGTATGTATAAACTTACTGGTTACTATTTCTAAGACTTCTCTTAGAGACAATTAATTTTGCATTCTGCTCACTCTCAAAATTCACTCTTTCTTTTCTAGTAGCGATCAGTTTTGGAGTCTTGGACTGCCCAGTTCCAAACTTTCTTATTATGATGGCCTGATTCAGTTGACCTACAAAAATGGTACCGCATACAACAATGAGAATAAAACACAGCGCTCTACCCTTATAACTTTCCTGTGTGACCGTGATGCTGGAATAGGTCAGCCTGAGTATCAGGTAAGAAGTCCTATATGAAGAAAGGAAGGATCTCCATCCTAAAATACTGACAATAGCTAGTAGGTCAGTACAAGTGGAGTGTTGTGTGGAAATATCCAGTATCTATAAAGCAGACTAAAAGAAATAGTTATTTCTCTTGATATATTTGACTCTTGTTGAAGCCATAAATCTTTCCTTGACCAGTGAACAGTAAGCTGTTTACCTGGATCCAGATTCTTACTTCACTCTCCTCTAGCCCCTGGACCATGTAATTATTAGTGCTTTTGTTCGTCTTGTATTTCTAGCTGGAAAAAACTAAACTGACTGAGAAGTAACAAATGGTAGGACTGTGTATACAGCAGACAGCAGTTTAACAGAACCAGAGCAGGTTTTTTTGGCAAGAGCATTTTTGATGACACAGGGAATGACAAGATCTATAACAGCACAGACCAACACAAATCAGTCTGAGAAGATATTTCCCAAAACCAAGGGGAGATAGCAAGCTTGACATATAAAGGAGTAGCTGTGAGTCACAAAGTTGTCAGTATGGAAAGCCTCTCTGACCTATTCTGCTCATTTGTAGAAGGAAGATAACTATACCTACAACTTCAGGTGGTACACTGAACATGCTTGTCCAGAAATACCACTGGAATGTGTTGTGACGGATCGCAACACCATGGACCAGTATGATTTGTCAAGGTAGGAAAGTGACGCATGCAGTGTCACTTAGCTGTTCTAGTTTGGTGTTCTGGCTAATAGTTCTGGCTGAAGTTGGTCTCCTGTGAAGACAGCACCAGAAGCTTCACCTGTTGTGGTGATCTTGACTTGCACATATATTCAAATCCATCTAGTATGCTGACTTGCCTCCTTTATATAAGGATATAAACTGACTTTTTGGGATGGTTTTGCTTATAAAAACATATTACCTTGTCAACTGTGCTCTATATCCCAGGAGTATTCTTTCTAATTGTAGCACTTAAAAATGAAGGGGAAAAGCTAGTCAAGAATGCTTTAGGGTTGCTCTGTTTCTTGAGACTGGGAAAGCTAGAGAGAGTCTGTGAAGAATGTGTGTTCTTAGAGCAGAACTTTCTCTTTCTGCTCAGATTAGCAAAATCTGAGAAGAGAGGTGAAAACTGGTATGCCATGGATAATTCAAGTGAGCGCAAGAAGTACTACATAAATGTCTGTCGACCCCTGATTGCTGTCCCAGGATGTGACCGGCGGGCCTCTGTTTGTCAGATGGAGTATAGGCATGTTTCTGTGAGTACCCTTTCCATCCCAGCTCAGAGCTGGTTTGCCACAAGTGAGATTGAAACAGACATGAGTGAGATTAATACAGTCATGAGAGTTCTGACTCCTTATGCAAAGGGATATTCTGTGTAATGTAATGATTGCATAACCATAGGAAAATGGTAGAACTCCTGTCCACCTCTTCAAAGACCAAAGCCTTAATTTTTACAAGTGCACCAATGTCGTGTTTGACACTCATGGTTTTTTGCCCTGTGTTTCAGAGGCAGACAAACTGCGTCTCTTCTGTATGAATTGCTGGAGTCTCAGAGACTGCTAGGAATACACATTTTTTTTTTTAGGAACAGGCTGTCCTTCTGGATATTTTGTCATGCTTCTGGCTTGTTTTAGATTGAGCTGTGGAAAAAATTTGTTCAAAGATTTTGTTGTGCCCTTACCCTCCCTGAGCTTTCCTTGGATCTGAGGAGTGGATTAGGCAGATGTTGCCAAGCAAATAAAAAAAAAAATAGGCTGGTGGTTATGGGCTATTATGGGCTTCTACTTCTGTATTACCCTGAAGTATAACAGTTTATCATGGAAGTGATAACAGCAGACAGGCTGAATTGACCCATTGTCCACCACCTGACTTCATTGCTGCTCAGAGCTGTAGGGAAAGCTGAACTAGAGGCTCACCAAGCTGTCCTAATCCCTTCTATGAAAGAGAGAGAACACCTTCCCTCTTTGCTGTTAAAGGGGATGTGTTAGTGACTGAAGCCAGTCATTGCCACCATGGCACTTGAGGGATAATTACTACTCATTCCCTGTGTGTGCAGTAGTCCTTGTTGTGCAAGGCTGCTTAGTTTACATGTAGAGGCACTTCAGGGCTTTATTACTTCACTGCTTGAGATAGTGGAGTAAAAAGTGAGCACATTGGGTCAATCTAAACGCAGAGTTGTTAAAAATCTGAAAGGCAGAAGTCTGTGGACAGCTGTTTTGGAAGTGTGTTCTTCAGTTTGTTACTGCTACTGACTTAAAGTAGTTTCTTAAAACTAGGAAACACCACTTATGTTTAAGTGAGAATGACTTTAGACTTTGTTAGTAGCACCTGCTGTCTTTCTAGTGCTCAGTTTCTGTTAGGGAGTTTTAGCCTTTGCTAAGCACGGCAGTTCCCTAAAGTCAATGCTGAGAACACCTGGAGGCTCAAACATATTGTTTAATGAGCTCTACAATAAATTCTACCTATTGCAGAAGACATAGGCCTCCTAGAGTTGCTAAGCTATGTAGTCTGGGAGATGCAGATGGGTGTTCTGATGTATTACAAGCACCTTACTGTATTAAAAATAAAAACAACAAAAAATGAAACCATACCTGTGGTTGTGGACGTTGTCTGTTAAATATGTGAAACTTGAATACAGAATGGGAGAGAAATATAGAGGTATCTCTATACCTTTGTTATCCTCTAAACTCTCAACCTGTGTACAAGAGTATTGTAGCAGGTATCTTCTTTTTTGTTATATCTATTTTTTTAAGTTGTTGACGTGCTTTTCTTTATTTCTAGGCTTCTTATTCTGAAGTCACCTCTATTAGTAATCTTGGTGTTGCCAGCAAAGAGCTAGTAATTGAAAGACCCGGACATGTTTCTCTAACCTATGGAAATGGCTCTGTGTGCATCAATGCTGATGGAAAGACGACGACTTATACCACCACCATCCACTTTGTCTGTTCCAGGGGCACTCTTGTAAGGACAAATGATCTTCCAGTAGTTATTTCATCATAGTAGGTTTCTCATCCTATAACATGAAGCCACATGAAGATGCATAGTGTTTAGCAGATTTGTGGCAAGGGAGACTTCTTGGTTTAAAATAGAGCTGTAAAAACAAAGCTGATTTAGATGCTAGAGTATTTTATCATAAACAAGAACTAGATAAAAACTGACAGCCTTGATGAACAATAATATTTCAGACTAGTCTAATTAGCATGAAAAATACATGAGTACTTAAAACTGGAAACATTGTGGACACTCAAGCAGAAAAATATCGTAACGTGTATCCTCAGGCTTAGGTTCTGCATTCTCTGTAGATTGTTGATTCTAGAATTCTTAAATCTATAGAGCTTTTGGGGATACAACTCCACATACTGAAGTTTAGACTGAGGGGATTATTGACATAAACTTGTGTAGACTTATTCTTCCTGGTTTTATGAATCTGCTGGTCTTACTCTCTCCTCACCCACATAATCTTTAGCCCAAGAGATATGGTGAAAAATTTGTGACATGGAGCAGTTATGAACTGCTTTGTTTTTGTCTGAAAACACTGACATGGAGTGTATATAATTAATATTCCTGTTACCTTGTTACCTCACCTAACAGACTTCTGTTGCTTTACTTTTGCTGTTTTGTTTTATTTTTAAATTTAATTATGGACTCTGTATTGTACCCCAAAACTCCTCAAAGCTTAGACTGAGACAAGATCTAATTATACATGTCTAGACTAAATATTGAATTTAATCTGAATATTTGGATGTCAGATTCAGTTCTTGGCTAATGCTTGGTGACATGGTAAGTGTTTAACGAGACAAAGTTTTCAGTGATGACCTTCAAAATAAATCGGGGAGAGGGAAGTGGGGTGGGAATTGTGTGCCTTTGTAGTGAAGTCTTTTAGAAGAACCTGACAGTTTCTCTTAAGGTGGAATCTCAAACATAACAGTGTTAGCTATTACATTTACTCTGGTCTTCTTCTGCAATCTGTTTCCAGAGTAGCAGTCCACGGTTTATAGCTATTTTGGATTGTGTGGCCACTTTCTTGTGGGAAACTGAGGCTGCTTGCCCAATCAAGGAAACAAAAGATGATTCTCAGGTGAGAAAGGAGAATGTGAATTGTATTTGTAGTCTCAACATACAATGTTTTTTTCTAGCACTCTTGATTTCTGTGTTTAAAAGGCTCTTGAAGAAAACTAACAAAAGTGAAGTCTTAAGTTGGTCATGATGTAGTCTTGTGATATCTTATTGTTTAATTTTTGAAGTGTTTCTGAAGTGTCTACCTTCTGACCAAAGTATTCAGATGCTTTCTCTTGAGAACAGTTAACTTGCTCTTGAATGCTTAATTTAATGTTTAATTCCCTTGCTATATTGCTAGTAAAACTGAGTTTATATGTAAGGCTATGTATTGTCCTTGTTTTGTGCAGATCATCAGATGAGACTTTTCTTTTTTTCCACACTAAACCCTGAGATTAGCTCAGCTGATTGAAGCATGGTGCTGATAACATCCAGGGTTTGATTGAGGGTTTGATTCCTATTCAATCCCCATACGAGCCATACATTAAAGAGTTGGACTCGGTGATCCTTGTAGGTCCCTTCCAATGCAGAATATTCTGTGAAATCTACTCAGTTGCTTCTACTTTACAGGTCTCAACATAAACACATTAGGCTGTGAATCACTGAGGCTGTGAAGACAGCCCTCAGTTAAAATTTCCTTGCTCTTAGCTAATATGATAGATGCCATCTGTTAAATTCCACTTTGATATGTTGGTGTGTTTGATGTCAATGGACAAAAAGAATTGAACAAATGTACAAAAGAATCGAACAAAGCTACTGCCAGAGCTGTTTTCTGGTGTATGCAGGCTAGGAATATGTCTAAATCACTGCTTTGGTTCTTGAAACAAGTTAGAGGTAAAATCTAAACAGAAGAAATGCAGAAGGAGAAAATAATTATGTTGTAATTTTTTTTCTCCAGTCCTGCTCTGTGCGAGATCCAGACACCGGCTTTCTGTTCAACCTGCTGCCATTAGCTTCTGAGGAAGGCTATACAGTTACTGGCAATGGGAAGACTTACTCAGTAAGGATTTTGACTGTACAATCTGTTGTTTATCAGCACTGTTGTTGCATTTTTTTTGTCTTGCTCAGTGATCTAGTGGAGCTTTCAGTCCTCTTAGGAAGTATGAGTTGCCAGGAAAGCACTGTGGTTGAGGGAAGGAAAGAGAGATAACATCATGGTTTTAAAAGCATTAAACTTCTGGGTCTTGGTGAACATAATGTAGTCATGCTTTTGAGGCTGCCTTTTTGAGGTGATTTTCCCCTTATGGACTCAGCTGTGTTATTACCAATTTATCTGCTGATTCTGAAGAAACGGACAGAGAAAGCCTAGAAAGAAACTTAGTGGTGTCCATATCAGTGTTTTTAATGTAATCTACATGTGTCAGTAATCCTAGGCTGTCACAGATAATATCATAGTCGTGTGTACACGTCCTGTAGTTCTAGTGGGGAGAATTTGTGGACCCTGTAATCTGAAGATTGAGGATACTCTTACTGTATTATAGTTGAATTATAGTCTGTCATTTTCAGACTGCAAGAGAACTGTGTTTGAAATAGTTCTTGACAAGGGTTTTACTGATGTAGAAATGGCTATGTGGACCTTCTTTTTCTGATGCAGTTAATACTATGTACGTCTACATGTTTTCAAAACTTCTAGCTAAACATTTGTGGAAACTTGCCGTATTGTGGTCAAATCAATGGCAAAACAGCTGCTGGGTGTGAAAGAGAAAATCTGACACCTGTGAGGCCACTGGAATTGGACAAAACCCTTTATCTATCCAGTGAAGGGTTTCTAACTCTTACCTACAGAGGTCCTTTTCGTGTGGAATCAGGTGAGTTCAGGAAATACACAGTGTATTGTAAAAACTTAGTGAAAGTGGTCTTCATTCCTTCTTTTGTTTGTGTACTGAAGTCTATTCAGCTTGGTATTACTTAAACAAGCAGGCTCATGGAAGTTTTAGGAAGAAATCAAGTTACACAAAATGGTAATGGTTCAGTTTTCAGTAATACATGTACACTTCAAAACTCTAGGAAAGTGACTCAGTACAGTATAGAGTTTTTTCCTTAGCATATGAAAAATACTGGTCCTTGCATGGAGAAATTAATAGTCAAATTGAGGGCTGAACAGAACTTAACATATAGTGCTTTGATAGGATTGATATTATTTGTTCTTCAGTCATTACACTGAACTTCTTGCAAACAAACAGAACTCCCAAACACAAAACGTTGTGTGATACAATTTAAAAGCTGCTGTTACCACTGGTGGTGTTTTAAAGTGTTTTGGTTTTTTCATTTATGTCAAAGAACATAAGAAACAGAGGTCAAGTGAAGGTAATTGTGTTCTTGAAATGTGTCAAGGCATTTTGGTATCTTAATTGTAGAGGTAGTTGTGGCTGCTAGGCAATTTTTCATAGCTCTCTGAAGAAGGCTTGCATATTTACAGCTAAAACTCCATAAGCAGTTAGGTAATGTTATCCTCGAAGCAGTTAGTAATAAGAAACTGTTAGAAAGTTTTGAAGTCAAGTATTAGCTTGAACTTAAATTTGAATGTTCCAAACAGAACCATCAGCAGATAAATGTTTCTTTTATAGGAAGATCAGACATGTTCAGAGTGACTTTCATTTGTAATGATTCATATCCTGGAGAGCTTAAGTTTGTGCGTGAGGAGATAAACAGTATGCTGGACGTCCATGATACTTTCTTTGAGTTTCACACAGCCCTGGCTTGTGCTCCTGCTCCAGTAGATTGTCAGGTTACAGGTAAGTACCTGGAATTTAGGTGGGCTCATGTTGGAAGGATTAACTGAATAGCAAACTTCTGCTCGGTGGGGGGCTTTAAGAATACTCATTGTGAAGACATTTGTAAGACTTAAAATCTTTGTAGAAGTTGTAGGGTGGGAGAAGAGGTAGGTTGTTTGAAGCAGGCGTAACCTACTAAAACAGGGAAAGAAGCTAATTTAAAATGTGGTATACACAAGAAAGCTGATCATTACTTTGAAAACATTTGATCATTATTGTGATTGATGCTGCTTCAGCCCAACTGAAGGAAATTAGTTAATTTAATATTGACATCTGTAAAAATGCACCTGTGAATCGTGGAGGAACTACATTTAGGAAGTAACTGTTAAGGGAACTGTGTTCTGCATTTGGCACGGTGAGGTTTTTGTGGCAACAGTACATTCTCAATATGTATCTAATGTGATTCTGAAAATGATTTTGAATTGTGTATTCCTCAGTGAAACTGGTATAATTTAAAATCTAATTCTGCTGCAAGTATGAAGTCCTCTCAGCTTACTGCATTTCTTCCAGATGCTGCTGGCAGTGAGTATGACTTAAGTGATTTGAGCAAAGAGGGTGAGCCATGGGTTGCTATAGACACTTCACAGGAAGCAAAAAAACGAACGTTTTTCTTGAATGTCTGCAAGCCCTTGCCCTACGTGACTGGATGTCCTGGTAAGCCAAGTGCTTCTTAACCTGTGTCTTCTGATGCAAGACCTTATATTCAGAATGTCCCCTGGGTATTTTAGTAAGATTTATTGACTCCTGTCCTTTTAATCGCAGGAATAGCATAGACCTGGGTGACATATGTCGGAAGTATTAATAAACTTTTGCAAACTGAGAGCAGTCTTAATGCTTATCAGGACTTGCATTGAGATGTATATTAATGCATTTAGGAAAATTGCATTGAGGGCAATATTTTCTAGGATCTGTGATTTTGTTCTTGCTTTTTAAAGAAGATAGGAAAGTGTCATAGTTAACCCTAGCCAGAAATCAGCCCCATACAGCTGCTTTCTCAGTTCCCCACCAGCAGGATGGGGGAGAAAATTAGAAGGGTGAAGGTGAGAACTTGTGGTTTCAGGTAAAGACAATTTAATGGGCAAAGCATAAGCTGGGTATACATGCAAAGCAAAACAAGGCATTAATCTGCTGCTTCTCATGGGCAGGCAGGTGTTCAGCCATCTCTAGGACAGCAGGGCTGCATCACATGTAACAGTGACTTGGGAATACAAACACCATCATTCCAAATGTCTCTCCTTCCTCCTTCTTCCCCCCCCCCTTTATATACTGAGCATGGTGTCATATGGTCTGAAATATCTCTTCAATCAGTTTGGGTCATCTGCCTCTGCTGTGTCTCCTCCCAGCCTCCTGTTCACCCCCAACTTCCCTTGCCATGTGACTGTAGGAAAAGCAGAAAAGGCCTTGGCTCTGTGTAACCCCTGCTCAGCAAAACAAAAAAATCTCTATATTATCAATCCTGTGTTCAGCACAAATCCAAAACACAGCCCCATACTCACCACTGTGAAGAAAATTAACTCTACCCAACTGAAACTAGTAAAGAAAGTCAAATGTTGTTGAAGCTTCCTAACTGAATGAGGCCAGAATGAGAAGCTTATGCCATGTCTTGCTGCATTTCCAGCCAGTGTAATATATTTAACTGTACTGTAGTCCTTTATGAGTCTGTGGAACCAGATAAATAAGTGCCATTTGAAAGATTTCAGTATGCAGGAGTAACTTGTTCTATTCCTCAAAGGATTTAGGTACACAATGTCTCTAACTATATTGATGAGTATGAGTGTGTTGTGTTCTGCTTCGGGAGTTTACTTCAAAGCTTTCTTAAAGAAAGCTTTCTTAAAGCTACCTTGTTATATTATTTTACAAACAATTTAACTCTAGTTGTCAAAGCTTTGAACTAAAACAGTTGCTTTCCTGTAGGTGGTGCCATAGGATCTTGTGTGAAATACACTGATAAAAGCAAGAACCTTGGAGTCATTCAGATAAACCCCCAGGCTGCTACTGATGGGTCATTAAGCATTACCTACTTGAATGGTGACACATGCAAAGACAATCAGCGTTATTCTACACGTATCATCTTCCAGTGTGATCAAACAACGGTGATTTTTCTGTTCTACTTGTGTTAGTGAGGATTTTAGTGCTTGTACCAAAATAGACCACATTAAAATAGACCTCTTAAAATGGAGAGACTGGTTCTAAAACGTAAAAGGTTACATACTGGGTTTTTCCTTGTCTCTTCTAATAAAAGTCTGTCTGTTTTACTGAACCCCTAGAACACATTAGTGAACTGTCATGGAATCCTGTGAGCCACCAAAAGCAGCTCTTTGCTGAACA
Organism: Toxostoma redivivum; assembly: GCA_013397375.1. Lineage (NCBI taxonomy): Eukaryota > Metazoa > Chordata > Aves > Passeriformes > Mimidae > Toxostoma > Toxostoma redivivum. Next base: position 61,132 of record VXBI01000285.1, on the reverse strand, counting down.
CGAATACTGAAATTTGATAGTGGAGGCTTTCAACTGTGCAACTGCAGTAAAAAAAAACCATGCATGTATGTTTTGAGACTTGCAGTGTGATTATTAGTAAGCCTCCTTCAATTGGCTCTTTTCTGTAGGGATCACCAGTGTTGGAGCAAGAGAATGAATGTGAGTTTGTCTTTGTTTGGAGGACCTTGGCAGCATGTCCTGTTCACAAAGCAGAAGGTAAGTGTAGTTATTTGAGCTTTAAATTATCAATCAAACTTTATAAGTAATAAATACTTGAGTGAAACTATGTTGTTTCTTGCCCTGTGAATCTATCTGTAAAAAGTGTTGGCTTGTAGAGGAATGTCTATTCTGAGCTTTTAACTACAAATCCTATCTAACATTAAAAGTACAAGTTAGGATGACAGGCAAATGTACTTGCCTATCTAGGGAAAGAAGACAGAGTAATAATGCTGTTTTGAGAAAGCATTGTACTATCATGTTAAATCACAGACAGACTTGCTAGTAAACACTAAAGCATCAGGTTTCATGAGAATGGAGTTGATTCTGTACCTGGCAAGTCCTTCCCTGTCCGTCACTGAGGACTGGAAGCAAGACTAAACTTGACCCTAGTTAGACAGTGGGGGAGAGGCCAGTGAAGGAGTCTCAGTTTGTATTTGACTCCAGGAAGGGCAACAAGAAATCACAATCTGGTACTTGATTGTCTCTTAGATGGAAGATTGAGTGTGTAGGAATCTTCTATGCCTTTGCAGGCTTTGTTTTTCAGCTTGTAGATAATTCCTCATAAAACATCTGGACTTCCTGCAAAGGATCTATTGCGAAGGTCCTAGACATTATTTAAATTGCTGATGATCAGACATGGCATGAGGAATGTTCACAAACTACTTCTCTGTAGCATATAATTACTGTGCAGGACACTGGTGACTGAATTGTGGTTTTGAAGGGAGGAAAACTGATGTCTTTAGCTTGGTACCAACTTGTATCATTGAGAAGAGCATAATGCTCAAGTGATACAATCTGCTGATTTTTAAAAGCTTCAGAATATTGAGCAAAGGGTCGTTTTAAAGCTGAGGACTTGATCAACAGGAAAGTCACTGACGCATATCAGCTAATGAGACTCATGAAACAAGAATTTTCCTAAACTTTCTTTTATATGCATCTTTGTTAGGTTTGTAAGCTGGAGTAAATATTTCCTCTGACCGATTATTTTCTTAGCTCAGCAAACTTCAGAGCTGTTAAAAGAAGATGCAAGACTGACATGTAGGACACCTTTTGCTTTGATCTTATGACCTTGCTGTTCTTTCCAGATAATTAAGCAAGTTCTGGATTTAGTGTCTCTGATTCTGTACTTAACCTTCAGCGCAGCTGAAGAAAGAACTTGAGACCACTCTGAGGCAGTTTTTGAACTACAGTGTGACTTTTGTGTCTTGCTTTAGTTGCAGTTAAAAAAGAAATGTCACTTATATACAGTCACATAGTTCTGGCTAGATACTGGTGACTTCCCAAAATGAATTACTTAGTTGAGCTAAGATGGTTCTCAAGTGTCACTGCCCTAAAGTAGCTACTCATTTTTGTGACCTTATTTGTCCATTAAGCCTTCGTTGTCCCCGTGTATTTGGCAAAGCTGATAGCTCTTAAATTGTGTTTTAAATTCTTAACTTCTCTTTCAAGGAAGTGATTGCCAGGTGAAAGATCCAAAGTATGGTCATGTTTTTAACCTGAAGCCACTTTCCAATAAAGACATCAAAGTGAGTACAGATGAGTATGACTACTACTTCAGAGTTTGTGGAGACATAACAGAACCTTGCAGTGCAAAGGGTGGTCACAGTGTTGCATCGTGTCAAGTAAAGAAGATGGACCCTACTTTCAAAAAAGTAGCAGGTACTGCACTTATCTAAGCAAACCTAGGGAACAGGAAGATTAACCAGGATGTAATAGAAGAATGGTTCTTGCTAATCCAGTACCTCTAATAAGATAAAGCAGCTCATTGCTTTTGCTCAATATGCAGATATAATGTCATACATGTAGTTACCTTGACACTCAATTATGAATGAGCTTAGCCTTACTGTGCTGGAGCAGTAGTCCCTAAATAACTGCACTGCAAGTTTTAGAGGAAAATTGAGGCCTGTCTATCTATTCTTTAATTGTGCATTTTGTTGCTGTTTATGTGACCTGTTGTCAGAGGCATTACTGCAGTTGTGTGTTTACTGTAGCTTTTGACTTTTCTCAACTCTTTGTTTCCAGGCTTACGTACAGACAAACTGACTTTCAAAAATGGTTTAATAATGATTAATTACACCAGTGGAGAAAAATGTCATAAAATATATGAACGATCAACTGCTATATTATTCTATTGTGACAAGACTACATCTGAGGTTAGTTTCAAAACATGCTTCCTGTACGTACTGTCTTCCAAGATTGCCCTCTTTTTTAAAGTATGGAAGGTTAAGATGAAGAACATGCCTAATAATTTACAGATTAGGCAAGTGATTCAAAGGTCTGTGAGGGGACAAAAAAAGGAGAATGTTTTGAATCTCCTGTTTATGGATGGTACCCTTACCATTGCTTAGGAGGATCAATGCATGTTGTTCCTTTAAGGGACATCTGTCATTACCAAAGCTCTTGGAGAAGTTGGGAAGGGATGTTCCCATAAATAACAGCTGTTTCTTTGTAAGAAATAAAAGGTGGAAGATTGAACATGCAGGAAAGCAGGTATTACATGGCCAGACTAAAATAAGCTGGTTTACTCACTTTTAGTATGTCTATATTTGTGCTTCCCTTATTGTTCTTAAACAATGATGTCTAGAATTACTTTTGCTCTTCTTATTTCATGGGTGAGACAGCAATTCCTGATGGCTGCCCTTTTATCAGAAGTGTGCATGTGGATAAACTCAGTTTTGGAGAAGCCATACTTTTTAGCTGGTCAGAGGCATAGTGTGGCTCTAAGATAATATGTGTGTTCTGGGATCTTCTGAAGCTCGACTGAGACATTTCATAATTCCAATGTGCTAAATGAGAAAGCAAATTCATTTTGTATTGTGTTCTTTCAGCCTGTATTTTTGAAGGAAACTCCAGACTGCACCTACATGTTTGAATGGCATACTCAGCATGCTTGCCCACCTGTTAAATCTACTGAATGCTCCTACAAGTAAGTTGTTTCCACAAAATTTAAAATGGAGCTGTGTGTTAGAGAGACAAATACAACCTTCTTGCAATTCAGTGCAACAGCACTGCCCCTTTAGCTATTGTGTTTTGACCGGCTACTGTAGCATTCAATGCCAATGCATAGTATTTTAAATACTATACAAATTTTCCGATTTGTGCTTCTGAAAACTAATTTCATTGGGAAAAAACCCCCAACTCTGAAATTCTTCTGGGGAATAGTAAAAGGGAACTGTTTGGTATGTATTTATTGATGATTGAATGCTAAGTATATTAGGTTGTTGCAAGTGTCTAGTTGTTATTTAACAACAGCTAATTTAAATAAGATTACAACTGTCTGTTTGGAACTTCATCAAGCAATATTTCAGGAAAAATGTCATTTGTCTGTCACAACAATTAACTCATTAAATTTGGATGTGGGGTCAAATGTGGCTAATATTTGGCCCAGAATTTGAACATCTGACCTCATTATAGGTCTCTACCTTAAGATAAAACAATGCACTGTAACTGTGTGTATGCTTGCCATACACTGAAAGCCAACATGCTTGAATTAGAAGTTGGAATTACTCTTGCATTGGCTGAGAGCTGTGTGCATGTGACAGTTTCTGTGGGGATAGCTGGTGCAGTGATATACCCCTCTATTGGATTTGAAGTTTCTGGGGAGCACTGCATCTGAAGCAAACTCCTTTTCCAGTGAAATACTCTGCTTAGAGTTCTCAGGCTAAAATTACAGTAATAACTTAAGAATAGCAACTTTAAAATGCTTAATTATTTTACATGCCTTTAATCTTTTTGCACAGGGATGATGAAGGAAGGTTCTATGACTTTTCATCCCTGACACGACATAGAGAGAACTGGGAGGCCATTGCTATATCTGCTACTACCCAGAAATACTACATTAATGTCTGCAAGCCCTTAGTGCCATACAGTTCTACACGTAAGTGAAAATACAAATATATTCTTCCTATAGCTAGGGAAGGCAAGTTGTAGGACAGTACTGCTGATGGCTGTTCTGAGTGAAATAAATCACAAGGCAAAGTATGTGGAGACAGTGGTGTGATTTTTAGCACCAGAGGGAAAGGTAAATTATGAGCCTGATTTCCATCTGCTTAGTGGGTGAGATTCACTAGCAGCTCTTCTCTTGATAACTTTGGCATTCTAGCTCTTCTGCCCTTATCCAAAGTTTGCTATAGCTCTCTCAAAGATGAAAATAATCAGATCAGAATTTCCCTATGGTATCTTCTGACTGTTTCATGCAGTGCAAGGCCACACACTGTAGCCTTCCACTCTGTAGTAGTCTACTTCCCCTGTGGTAGCTGCCACTACTTTTTGCATGACCTTAAGTGAAGTGGGACAATTGCTGCTAGTTGTGATTTTTGGGGAAAATACACCCCAATGAGTATGGTTTGGACAATGGCTTTAAGATAGATCAGCTATGATAGACCTGAAAGTAGAGTAGTGGACTTTTATTCCAGGCAAGTACACCTTAGTAACTTTTGGAGTAATAATGCAGTTTTTGTTTATCTGTATAGGTTCCTGCCCTTCTGATGCTGCTGCCTCCCTCATTGAGGGTACAAAATGTACCAGTCTTGGGGAAGTGGCTGACGGTCCTCGTTGGGAAAATATCACTTTTGTCCTGAAATACATTAATGGAGATCAGTGTCCAGATAAAGTTCGGAGGAAAACAACAGTATTGCGCCTCAAGTGTGATGAAAACAGAATTGTAAGTGGGTTCTTGCTGCTGGAATTTTGTGTTCATGCAAGCAGAAGGACTTGAAATTTAGATGCTGAGCAATTTTTAAGAGATCATTTTGTACACTCTGTTAGCACAAATTTTGTGATCTGTAATAGCTTCAAATCATCTGCTTACATCTTGAAGATGAATGTAGTGCAGATTGGGAGATGTTTCAAGTAGTGAATCATGCTATTAGCTCTTAACTCTTGCACGTCTGTATGCATTGCCACTAAGTACTCCTCCATTAATGAGACTTGAATCACCTTTTGGATTTTCTAGGCTACCTTTAGCTCTTCTCTCATTAATTTTATTTTTTCTGATAATGATTCTGTTCTGTTGTGTATGTGAAATAATCAGTTAAATTACTCTGTCCTTGGATTTAATTTACTGGACCATGATGATCTATCAGGTTTTAGGACTGGTGTTTGAAGTGAGCTCAGCTACAGGCTGCAGGGATAAATCGGTTGGCATGGAATCTTATATTGTCACTCCACTGTTTTGTGTTTAGGAATCAAAGCCAGAACTTATAACTGCCATTGAAGATTGTGAATATACCTTCTTGTGGTTCACTGCTGCTGCATGTCCTCTTAAAAGCAATGTGCAAAATGACTGTCGAGTAACGAATCCTGCAACAGGTAAGGAAGTGGCCTCAGGATTTTGTATATGGAAGAGGGTGCTGGAAGCAGCACTACTGTGTTTGTGTTCTTGAGGGACTTTGTTAGAAAAGGGCAGTGTGACATAATCTCTGGATGGTGACTAACAAGCTTACTGAAGGTAGAAATCTCTTGTACTGCAATACACAGAACATAAATAGTTGATAGTTCAAAACTAGATTTTCCCCTGTTAATGTGAATAAGTAACTATTTGCCTTTCTAAGCTAGCAGGACAATAGGGTCTGGTTAACCTTTCTACTAAATTAAGTTATTGAAAACTTAGAATACAAAGAAATGTCTTGATTTTGAATCTGAAGAAGAGATTAAATTGTTCCCTGATCCCTCTGTAGGCCACCTCTTTGATTTGACATCATTAAAGCGAGAGTCTGGCTATACCATCAGTGATTCACACAACAGAATAATTGAGTTGAATGTTTGTGCTGAAGCTAAAAGTCCATGTGCTAATGGAGCTGGTAAGCAACTTATCCTCTCTGGTACTGTAATCATTGACTATTGGGTAACCAAAAGAAATGCTTATGCTCAAGTTTACTATAAAATGTGATGTTTTAATGCAAATGCAGGAGGAGTGAAGGGAACAGCTGGTGGCTGTACTGACCCAGAAAAGAACCTAAAATTGTTTTAAGAAATAAGGCCATATATTTTTACCCAACACCATTCACATGGGCTCACTTCAAGTCCCAGTCCCTTTAGTTCCTAATGAATGGGTATTTTTTTGAACATGAGGGCAGGAATGTAGGTGCTTCTACTGCATATCTTTAATGCTGCAAAAATGGAGACATTACGGTGTTCCAGCTAGAGTGAACTTTATAGTGATGCATTGCTGTAATGCATCTGCACTGGGCTTTGTGTCTGCACTTCACACCTTTGCCAGTCCTCTTTCTAGCTTTCTGTTCTGGGTGCTTCTGAAACATCAGTAGAAGTTAACTTTATGCTTAATTGATTGGTTTTAAAGCTGCTTGATTGCAGGTTGAATTACTAACTTTTCTGTTAAATTGAATATGAAATAATACTTAAACATTAGATGCTAGAATAAGAATATTGCTTGTCATAAAATTTATTTTTGTGGAGTTAGAAGAAAATATTGGATTGATTTGGTTTTTAAGAGGCATCTTAATAAAATTATACGTAATCTGTCTGATATTTTGTGTTAATTGCTTGGTTTTCAGAGGAGTGGCAACCAAACACTGCTCTGTGGCTGCTTAAGCATGTATAGGTGCAGTACATTAATGGTTGATGAAGTAATAAAGGCAATATTTGGTCTTTGTATCAATGCAGTTCAGCTCAGTTTAATGGCAACTCTGGATGGTGTGGCAAAGCCCTTCTTTCTTAGGAAGATTTAAGTAACGCTAAAATCTTAAGTTTCCTACTCTTTATGTTGTATGGTGCAATTTTTCAGGGCAGTTGCATCAGACTTGATTTGTTTTCCTAATTTTTTTTTTCCACTTTAGCTGTCTGCATCACAGGTGGCCAAAAACCAGTTAATGCTGGAAAACAGAGTAAAACTTTAAGTTATGAAGATCAGGTGTTAAAGCTTGTCTATGAAGATGGAGATCCTTGCCCTGCAGACCCTGCACTGAAGCATAAAAGCTATTTCAGCTTTGTATGCAAGTCTGATGCTGGAGATGAGAGCCGACCTGTTTTAGTGTCTTTTGATGAGCAGTCATGCACTAGTTACTTCTCTTGGCATACTTCCTTGGCTTGCGAAGAAGAGGTAAGAATTACTTTTGCAGAAAACACTTGAGGGATTTAAAATTTCTGAGGGGGTTTAGATATAACAGCGGTATATTTTAAATTCCCTGAGGGAAAGGGTTTTTCCTATAGCACAGAGCTCAAATGCATATAGGAGTTCTTGAATGCTTTCTATACTGACATTTTCAGCTGGGGTGAGCAATACTTGACTGACTCCTGCTTTGCATGTTGAGCCAAGTTAAAACTTCTAACACTCAAGAATAACCCTTTCGTGGAACCTACTTAGCTCTGCTTCTCTGTACAGTTCGAATGGAAGCCATAAAGGTGTCATGTTAGGAAGTGATGATGAAGATGCTCCAGTGCAGCAGGCCAGCAGAGCTGAGGTTGACTTGAGGATGCATAGCATCTCTGTGCGTGGGGATAGTCTTTGTTTCTAGGCAGGTGACTAGAGTCTAAGCAAGTGCATGATCAGTTTGCTCAGTGCAAAACCCAATAAACCCTGACAGTGTGAATTTAGAATCTGCTTCTGATGTACTACACGTGCTGTAACAACATAATCTGGTCAGTTTAGTTGAACTGGTGCTCCAGACAATGCTTTGAGGTAGTCTTTAGTTAATTTTAGCTACTTAAAAATTACTAGTATTGGGTGGGTGCATGGAATAAAAGGCAGCACTAGGCATAGAAGAAGGCTAAATGAACTATCAGATGAATTTAGATGTTTTCTTAAATACCTGAATGTTTGTTTTTTTTTTTTTGTCAATCTGCCTAATCATTCCTTTTGCTGCTTTGATTACCTCTAGTGTGACCATCATTCTCTGCAACAAGTTGTTTTCCTTCTTTATCACTGTTTCTACGATACTACAATAGCTCTCACTTCCATTTAAGGAAGCATCTTCCAATTTTCCTTTGCCCAGCAGGAACTGTCACATTCTCTCATTCAGCTCCACACACTTCTGGTTTCCCCTTCAGTAATATGTACCATGCTGCAATACAAGTCAACTATACCAAACTCCACTGTGATTTCTAGCCTATTAATTCCATTTGGTGATCCCTAGTGCACTTCTGATCCCTTTTTTCACAGCAACCCAAGCTATTTCAGTGTAATGATATCTAGGTAGCAAAAATTATTATTTGTTCTCAAATTTAATGGTATTTATTAGTTGCTCCTTTTCCAATATCTAAACAAGAATAGATTTCTCAAATTCCTCTTAGACTCCAATTAGGTTTATGCACGTTGAGAGTATGTGAAATTGGTTCTGAGGAAAATTAGTACTCAAGCTACCAACTTGCAATACGCTAACTTTACATTGTTACAATGTTGTTATAACTAAGCTTGTTTGTTGGAGGTTGTGGACGTGAGGAGAGGAAGGCATGGGGCCTGATCTTATGACGTCATAGTGACTATGTATGCTGGAGTACGTGTGCCAGAGCTTTGTCTTAGTGTTGTTCTGACAGGGACTCCATTCCATAAGAATGTTTAAATGATAAAGGTTTTTCATATGCTGCTTGTAGGTGCTTAGTATCTATAGACAAGCAAAAATTATAACAAATGCTGCTTTACTTACATTTGAAACTTTTAAATGTAGCCATGCTTCTGGCCCCAAGAAGGATAAGATGTTTGTCAATTAATCAAAGCAAGTAATAAAAGAATAAAAGCAATAAATGTACCTTCTTGTAGGTGAAGTGCTCAGTAATGAATGGCAGTTCCATTATTGACCTGTCTCCTCTGATCCATCGCACTGGGTATTATGAGGCATTTGTGGATGAAGATACTACAGATGTTTCTCCAGACTTCTACATCAACATCTGTGAGCCTCTCAATCCTATCAAAGATGTCAGTTGCCCACCTGGAGCAGCTGTTTGCATGGTTCCTGTTAATGAATCGCCAATAGTAAGTACTATGCCAGGAATCACTAAAGTGTGTGTTTCCCTAATAGTTTAATATAGTATTCCTGCCTAGACACCCAATTTGAGCCAGAGGCTTGACCATTTGAAACCCAATTTAAACCAGTGGATTAAAGAAATGGAATGCAGAATTAAAATCTCATCTGCAAAGTTCCCTTTTATTGATTTTCCCCCATGAAGGAGTATTTTCCTATACTGAACCCCAGTGATCTTTTTGGATGTCAGAAGATTCAATACAGTGATAAATATAAAAATTGCTGCAGAGAATTTTTTTCACGTAGTGAAAAAAATTGCATGCCAAAGTGCTGTGTGCCAAATACATACACTGGGAAGCAGAATGTCTTAGCCATTCTGTGGCTTAATTGATCTTGTGATAGCCTGTTGCAACTGGAAGCAGTGAAGATGTTAGTATGCTTCAAAGTGCTCTTACATCTTTCATGTAAGAACTTGACAGCGACGTAAATAGCAAGCTTGTTAAAGAGGATTGACTAACTTGTCTGTGTTGTTACCTTGGGAGATCTAGGCTTTTGCTTTTGAGGACTTGTTTGTAAACTCTAGAAGATAGACATAAAAAGCTGTGGTTGTTTTCCATCAATTTCCGTATTCATCTGGGCATCTTACTCCATTGTCAATGCTATTTTTAAGTGATGTGCTGGGAATTTGGCACATTGATGTAAAGAAGGATCTGCCTCTAAGAGGCAGAAACTCCCTGGCTTTTGTTTAAGCTTAGTCAAGAACTGTTTTGAGTTGTTCAACTTGTGTTTTGTTAGGGTTGAAATGTAATGGCTGTTCTTTGAGTATAGAATGCAGTTTTCAAAAGTGCAATAATTGTGCTCCCATGTAAACGAAATAGTTGAATCTGAATTGATCTGAATCTCTGGGCTGATCTGGAATCTAGGTATGTCCTATAATTCTATAAATACATATTTTTGCTTATGTAGGATATTGGTCGTGTCACTGAACCTCCCCAGTTCAATAAGGCAGTAAATGAAGTTTACATCACTTACAACAGCACTACTCCTTGTCAGATAAGCAATGGATTGAACTATACTTCTGTTATTGTATTTCACTGCAGCCAAGGAACTAGTCTGGTAAGACATCTATTAAACTTACATTGACATTGGAGTGTAATGGAAGTGGGTGGTAGTAACCAGTGTTAGCTTTGTTTAAGTCAAGGATTTGTTTCTATAATGTATGGATGGGATTGCTTCAAGAAGGTATCATATTTGTATTCTTGACTGGCCAAAATTTTATTGATTGCACGAACTTTAAGCTTGAGAGTAATAGGTTCTGATGATTTTAAGGATCGGATTACACAGAAGTAATGTAATGATAACTTATTGCTGACATTAAACTTAACACTGTAAACCTTGTTTAGATCCTAAAGTTTTTACTTGTACTTCAAGCTAACACAAGAACTAGTATAATTGTTCAGTACAGGTATTACTGCAAAATGTTCTCACTATGCTGTAACCTTTTCCATAATCACACACAACTTTAAAAATTTGCATTTAGTTACTTATGTTTTTATTTTGTGTCAACACCTGAACACTAAACTGAGTTTGCATGGTGATGTGAATCTAACATTCCTTGAATTTTTTTAATGCTTCAAAAAACTGTAGAGAAGTACTTAGATATGTTTGTCAAACTAGAGCTTGCTGAAGATCTCGAAACCGTTTTCCATCAACATAGGGCATGAGCTGAAACTTGAGGAAGCTCAGAATATTACACAGACCATACTAATACTTTAGCTTAAAACATAATAAAGTAAATAGTATTCTCTCTAAACCTTAGCTCAGTGAAATTTCTTAATGCTCTCTGTCATCAGGAAGCACAGCTCTTACACTTTTGCTGCTTGCAACTGAGCTGGACATCAACCCTAATTAAGAAAAAAGCTTGTGTACCTTGATTGTGTTCTAGGTAGAATGCACTTCCCTTTAAAGTTTGTTTTTTTTTGTTTTTTGGTTTTTTTTGTACTAGTTGCAATATGGTGTTTGTCCTGCAATGAATGAAGTCTAGCCATGGTAGTAACTGCGATTAACTGTTGGGGAAGGGGGAAAGTGCAGAGACAATAACAAACTCTCCAAAAATTAAATGTGTCTTCCTGTGTTCTTTGGTTACAGGGTAAGCCGAAGATGATAAGGAGACTTGACTGCACATTTGTGTTTGAATGGGGAACTCCACTTGTGTGTCCTGATAAAGTGAAAACTTTAGGCTGTTCTGTGATTGATGAACAGCTACACTATACGTTTAACCTGACCAGCCTTTCTGGAAAATCATTCGAGGTAATGCCGCCTTGTGATTGACATTTATTAGTTTATTTATTTATAATTACCTATTGCTATAAAAGTTTTAAAACTGTGGGAAGGGTTTCTTTTAAGTGGTCTGCGTGAGAAAAGGCTGAAACGTGCTGTGGTCAGTATTGATACTTGTTTGGCTTCTGACAGAGGGAATAATATTAGAGGATATAACACTTTAATGTTTTTGAGAATGAAGTTGTTAGTGGACACAGCGATAGGTAAAGGAATGAGAAATCTTCACCTTTGACAGAATCTTGAATGAAAAAGGTCTGCTGAACATATTTTATCTGTGGTCCTGTGTGCTTTAGCTGCAGTTTTGTCATATTAAGGGAGGCCAGACGTGCAAAATTAGTTATCTTTTCCTCCTGCATTATGCTTGTGCTGCCTGAGACATGGTTTATGCAGCACTTACGTGATTTTGTAAGTATTGACTCTAGACTTGCTGTGATGCTTCTGATTGTCTACACAGGTATTTTCTGGATCCAACAATTACCACGTTGGTGTGTGCAGTGTAGGCTTGCCCCAGGGAAAATGTGGAGATGGGGCAGTGTGTCTGACATCTAAAAGTGGCGTGTCATCTTTTGGAAACATAAAGGAAATGAGAATGGACTATAGCCACCAGGATGAAACAGTCATCTTGCAATATACAGGAGGTGATCGGTGCCCTCCAGGTGAGATCAGAGCAGACCCATTCTTTATGTTCAAAACTTATACTTAACGGATACTTTTCCCTTAAAATGTGAGGTTTTGTTGTGACAGGACGAAGCAACATAGATTTTTTTACATGTAGCTTTGTTAAATCATAAGCATCATACTAATCTGCAACATGAACATGTATCCCCCTGGAAGAGACAGTGCAGCTTTTCTGTAGGGATCACTGTAGCTGATTGCATGCTACATCTGGTTTTCTAATGGGCTTTAAATTCAATGTTTCAGTATTTCTCTTGTCTGCCACTGGCCTTTCTTTAGTATTGAAGTACAGGCTTTGACTAAGGTTCCCAATAAGGATGTGCCTCTTATTCTACTGTGTGTATTTATGAGATTATACCTTTTCTTCTCAGTGACTGAAAAGGGACAGCTCTGTGTGTTCCCCTTCAAGTACAAAGGGAAGACCTATGAGGAATGCATTACAGAAGGGAAGAATAGGCCATGGTGTGCTACAACTGAAAACTACCAGGGAGATGAAAAGTGGGGATTCTGTAGTAGCAGTAAGTACTTTCTATACTTTATGTACAAGGGTCTTAGCTAACACAGAGATTTAGCTGCACTAAAATCCAATCCTCTTGTAAAATATGCTTTTTCTTTTTTTCCAACCTTTTACCTTATAGCAACTGCAAGAAAGGAATCTACCATTATCTTTACATGCGATGAAAATGCTGGTGTTGGGAGCCCATACCTTCTCAGTGAGACTCTTGGTTGTGCTGTGACATTTGAATGGAGGACTCAAGCTGTTTGTCCTCCCAAGAAAATGGAGTGCAAGTTTGTCCAAAAACACAGAACATATGACTTGAGAATGCTCTCTTCCCTGACAGGATCATGGATCTTTTTCCACAATGGGGACTCGTGAGTAATGAGCAACTCACAGGGAGCAACTTGCTTATCAGTACAGTTGTAATGTGGCATAGTATTTCTGTTTAGTCCCTGCTCAGTGTCTTAAAACTCAGTGCTTAACATTTCATATCAATTAAAAAAAAACTGAGATAGGAAGTCATTTTATCTGAAGGGAGTGAATAATCACATTCTTCATTCTCACCCTTTCCCTCTATGGATGAATATGTCTAAATTAAAAGCTATTTAAAAGCTTTCTATTGGAACTGCTATCTTAAAAATGTCTTTTTGATTCTTAATCTTGTTGAAGAAAGGTCTGAGTTACGTAGTTGCTTTCTTTTGACTCAAATGTGTAACTTATTTTCTGAGGTTTAACTGGGGTGTGTCACCCGTATTCCTTGGTGTATTAGCATAGTGGAAAATATCGATGTCAGGAAGTCATCAACCTCTCCAGCCTCCTTCCTCCAGTTAGGAAATAGAAATGAACTGGCAAGGATGACATGACTAATTCTAAACTTATGATAAACTGTGTGGTAACAAAATATGCCATTCACCACCTTGTTAGCAGTTCTCTGCTCTGACATATCTGAGCTGGTATAATTTTGAGGAGATGCTGAATTTAGAGTAGTACTATAACTTTTATAAATGAAAAAACTTTAGGATATTTCTTGACTCTCTTCCAATTTCTAGTTTGGACCTAGGTCAAAATTAACTAGTGACCTAATCTGGTAAATGATCAATTTTTTTTGTACAGTCTTTTACTTGAAAATGGTAGTTAGAAGGAATCTGTCAAACCTTAGTTACATGTTTTATTCTGTCAGCTAATTTGAGATTTAGTTTCTTGCAACCTGTCTAGCTTCCCATGAAGATTGTAAAGTTTGTGTATCACTTCTTCAGTTTAGCCTAAATGAATTTTAAAGAAGTTTTATCTACCATGTTCTATACAGGTACTATGTGAACCTCTGTCAGAGGGTACACGAGGGACCCACAGACTGCCCTGAAAGAGCCAGTATTTGCAGGAAAAGCTACAATGGAGATGTTCAAGTTCTTGGACTTGTTCATACACAGAAGCTGAATGTGACCGGTAGAGTTACTTTTTGTTTCTGTAGAGAGCTAGAGATAAAAGGTTTAAATCTTACAACCTGGCTTAAAAGCAGTTCTTAAATTATTCTGTTGCCTTTATTTTGAAATATTTTATCAGTGAATCTTCTGTTTAAAAATGGAAACAAAATGTGAAGTTTAAGCCATGAGAAAACATTGAAGCAAATAAACAGTGTTGTCATTAAAGCTGTAAGAAATTATTGATCTGAACATCAAGAAACCCTTTTATTAGAGTGAGGCTACCCAAACACTGACACAGGTTCTCTAAGGAGGTTGTGGAGTTCCTACCTTGGAGGTATTCAAAGGCTGTCTGGACATAGTCCTGGACAGCTGGCTCCAAGTGACCCCACTTGAGCAGGAGGTTTGAACCACTTGACCCCCCCGGGGTCCCTTCCAGCCTCAGCCAATCTGTGATTCTGCAGTTGTGAGAGGGGTAGTAATTTTTGTTCATGCAGTTTGAAAAGACTTACTCTGCATCTACTAACTTCTTCAATTAAAGCAGCATGTGAAGGATGATTATTTGGCTTCACTTCTAGGAAAATGAATGAAAACCAATAATCTCAACTTCTGGTTTAAGGTATATTTTTCAAATTGGTGCTCAGGGAAATTCTCCATCCATTTACAGAAGTACTGACATGTATTGCCTGTGTTTATTGTCTGAGCTCATTATAATTGAGTATCTTCATTTACTCTTACGTTTAAAAAAATGATGTCTTATATGTAAATATTTATGGCCGTACTGGTCAACTGAACACAGGGTACAATGTAAAGACAAAGGTGTTTGAGGAGTGATTTTTTTTTTTTTTTTAAATGATCACAAGTGCAAATGCCTCAAATTGCTAAAGTGCTATAATTGATATATGGTCAATTCAGGGGAAAAGAATGCTGGAAGTAAGGAAGTCTAGGGAATGAGCTTCTGACAGCTGCTTACAAAAACCTTTCATCACCATTTTTTTCTTCTAGGTGATACAGTGTATATTAGTTATTCCAGTGGGCAAGAATGTAGGAAAAATAAGAAAGTAACAACAATTATAGAACTGAAATGTGCAAAAACAGTTGGCATGCCCATGCTGCTGAGGTGAGTAATAAATTTACATACCACTGATCTTCACGGCTGATTCTTTTGCACCTCTCTAGTAAATCCTTAACTCTCAGGGCAGGGACTGTCTGCTCTGTTGGACAGTTCCTAAAATAATACGTGGTCTGTACTTGCAAGGCTTAGAGTCTTCTGGAGTTTGTGCAATGGTTCATTGCTGTAAACATCGTATTTTGTATTTATCTTAAAATTTCTGGGAAAAAATTTAAGCATTCTGCTTCTGAATTAGATCTGACAATGGCTTGGATGCTGCTGTTTTCAGTGTCAGTAGCCAATGTCCTTGTACAACCACTCTTAACTCTGTCCAAAATCTGTTTATTAAAGAACATTTTCTGTAGATAAGTGACTGAGCTAATAAAGCATGGTTTACTTCTGCCTCAATACGGTGTATTTAACCAGAAGCTCTATAAAAAAGGTGTGTGTCCGTGATCACAAATACTAAGAAAGCTTTAGGACTTTTTGCTTAGTCTTGGTATTATTAATTTTGTATTGCTTGTAGAATTGGAAAACTGAACAAAATGCTCTATGTGAGTCAAAGAGCTAGGCAGCAAGTCTGCCTAGCTGTCATGGTTTAGGAATGCTATTTAATTCAGTGCTCCCACTGAAACTACAAGCTGCTTGTTCCCCCCTTTCCCCTTCTGAGGGCTGGAGAGAAGTGGAGGCATAAAAGGCAAAGATCATGGGTTGAGATAACAACAATTTACTGGAAACAGAAATGAGATAAGAAAAGAAACAGTAACAACAACAGTACCAATGACAGAGGGTACAAGAAGGAGCTGAATGTTTTGAACAAGACAATGATAAATGACCAGGGTCCCTCTGCCATGCTGTGTTGGCCCAGGAGGGACCCCTTCTACCTAGAAATGATGTCCTTCCTCCTATCCCTAGCAATGATGTGAGCTAGTATAGAACCTCTGGGTCTTGGCCATGGCCCTTCCTGGCTACTTGCAAAAATATTACCCTGTCATGGCCAGAACCAGGACACTGGCTTATGTCCTGCTTAAATAAAAAGCAAGTTTAAAATGCTACAAAGAAGCAGCTGATGTGTTTGCTAGCTAAATCAATCAAACCCTTAGATACACTTTGGGAATTCTGGAATTTTCAGTAGGAAGTTCAGGTGCAGCCAGGTCTTCTAAAATCATGAAACTGCGTAAAAATCCAAGGTAATTCTTTGGGTAGCTTTTTTTGAGTGCTGCTTGACTATTTTAGCTTACTCTAGGTGTGATGCTTAGGCAGGACATTGTCACATGTGGGCTAGCAGTTGTCTTTTCCTTTTATCAGGATGCTAAAAACTTGTTAATCTTTTCTGGAATCATCAGCTCTATCTTTTATTTGGTAGGTTTGATGAAGAAAACTGTGCTTACTACATCACATGGGACACACGTGCAGCTTGTGCTGTGAAGCAGCAGGAGGTAGAGGTGGTGAATGGAACAGTCATTAATCCTGCTACTGGGAAAAACTTTTCTTTAGGGGATGTTTATTCCAAGTGAGTAAAAAAGCCCCAAACAAATCCCATAGCAACAGAATGGTAGAACCAGTTACCTTTTTGGAGAAGATTGCTAAACTGTGCCATTTATCATAGCTACAGAGCACACCATATGGTTCTCACAGTCAGTAGTGTGTATGAGCCACTGAATCATGCTTTTGTCTTCATATTGTCTTAAACCTTTGGAGGTATTTACATGTTCACTCACACCTCGAGGGCAGTATAACTGGAAAAATTTGCTTTCTGTGTTTGCTAAGGATTATATTTATGCTAAATATAATCCTTATTTCTGTATCAGGGAGGAAGCCACAGTCCTGAATCTTTTCTGGTTGCTGAATTGGTCAGTCAGCTTGCTCTGGAGTCAACCAGTGATAGCATCTGCCACTGCTGCCAGTCTTATGTCTTGGGAATAACCCCAGCCTGAGAGTTTAGACTTAAGAACAGACTTGTCCTCTGTTTCCTCAGGTTGTACACAGCTTCTGGTGATGTACGGGCAAATGGTGATAAATATGTATATCAAATTCAACTTTCTGGTATAATAAACTCAAGTTTCTCAGAATGCTTTGGAGCAAACATCTGCCAGGTGAAAACTAATGAGCGGCGTGTTCGGAGAGTTGGTTTTGCCAGAAATGCCAAATATTATGTTGATGGTAAGTATGTGCTCACCAGACAGAATTGCTTGATACTCCACTAATTGCTTCATCAGAACATGGTTCTTGGTTCACAGTATCTGTGCTATCCGTTTCTGTAAAGCTCTCCAAAGTCTGTTTAGCATAATTTAGATTCCTTTTTTTTTTCCTGTGTAAGCTCAGTTGCAAATATGGCTTTAATAGGGGTTAGAGCTTGGCACTTGAAGACTGAAAGACTTTGGTAAAAACAATGCAAGAAAGAAGACTCAGTTCCTGTTTCATCTGTGCGCATGCTGCATAAGCAATGATTTCTTTTACCTAGCTAGTTTTCTTTCCAGGGTCTAGTGTTTACAGACTGTTCTTAAGGAAGTAGTAAACTACAATTTTTTCTTCTCATTGTAGATGATGATTTGGATGTCATATTTTCATCTGACTCCAGATGTGGTAAAGATAAATCAAAGTTTGTGTCTTCAACCATTTTCTTCCACTGCAATCCAGAAGTGAAGGAAGGCATCCCTGAATTCCTTCATGAGACAGCAGACTGCCAGTATTTATTTACCTGGTACACATCTGCTGTGTGTCCATTAATGTGAGTAGTTAACTGTTTTCTGAAAGCAGCTTTTGTCAGCACTTCTCAGCAAAAGGCTTTTTGGTATTTATTTGTTGCAGTGGTTGGGAAAAGGGGAAAGCTATAAAAGCAGTAGGTTTATAGATAAATTGATGATCACGTATGCAGTGTTTGGCACATGACTATTAAATTAAAGCTTGCCAAACTGATCTGGAACTAAAGCTGGAGAGGCACAGTGGAATTAATATAACGGTTTTCACTAAGTAAAACCTCCTATAGCTAACAGCATGCTGTTGCATGTTACTGAGAGTAGCAAACAGTTTGTGGGTGAGGTGTTTGGTCCTCCTTGCCTTACTGTCTGGAAAATTTTGAAGCTGTGACAAAGGCTGGCCTTCCTCTCTATCTGCCCACATTTTTAGCCTGGAATGGAAAATCATTACAGGTCTTCAAGCAAAAATGAAGTATTTCTGCAATTAAACATGATCAGCTAGCTAATCTACTTATTAGTGAGGGGAGAAAAGCAGAGTGTCTGTATCTAGGTGCTAAAACAATGTTCTTGGCAGGTAGGCAGCCTCACTGTAAAAAATGGAGTGACTGCTTCTGGAAATGTTTGCTTTCTGGCTGCTAGCTTGGAAGCACAGGCAAGGTCTTGATTCTGATTCAAACCTATTTAGGGAGTTTGGTGTGTGTAGTGCCATAGTCAGATGAAAGGTAGGTAATTTCTGTAGCTGTTGTAGCTTGCTGAAGTGCAGATTTAGTTCTGAAACAGCAGCTTTGTGTGGATAACTGTTGCCGTATAAGCTCTGGAGTGCTTAATTGTGCTCTGCAGTCTTGACTGTAGTTTCATGCACTATTTGATAGCATACTGGGATGTAGGCACAGTACGTATGTGTGTGTTTTTCAAGTTGTTTTTTGCTTTGATGAAATCCCCTAACTGACAGAATAGTGTGGCATGTCTTCTTTTAATCTGTTGTTTCTTATCCAGTTTAACAAAACTTATCAATAGATCTTATCTTTTCAATTTACATTGCTGGAACCACCAGTGATCCAGGAAACAATCAGCACCAGACAGATGAGGAGACCCAAACACATAAAGGTCTTTCAAGGAGAAGCCAGGCTGTTGGTGCTGTGCTTAGTGTCCTCCTGGTTGTTCTCACTGCATGTCTCATAATCTTGCTGTTCTACAAAAAAGAGAGGAGGTAAGAAATTATTAAGAGTCTCTAGAAGTTTCTTTGTTGGGATTTAGTTTTCTGCCAGAAATGAAAGGGAAATAGTAAAATTTTAGAGATTTGGGTTCTGTTTTTCAGTTAGCAGCATCAACTGTGAAACTGCTGGTTCCTTCAAATTCTCCATTACTGACTGAAGGCCCCGCTAAAGAGGGCTGGGGTGTACAATTGAGTTGGTCTAGCCTCTCTTGTGGGCAACTGCTAATTAAAGAGCATAAAACAGTATGGAAAAAGTGCAAGTTCTGCTGTTCCTCTGCTTTCCAGGCAATTTTGGGATATTTCTCCCTTATATATGAAGGTCAGAGGGGATTCAGAGAAGTCAGCCTGAAGCTTAGCAAGAGGGAAGATGTACATCATCCCAGACTGGATTTTGATAGAGTGGTTCAGGGTCAATGTGATAGTTTGCAGCTCATTTGTTGTCATGCTTTATGTTGATGGTAAAAATCAAAGTGAGGGCTAATAAGTGTATATAGTGTTCCTAATGTAGTATTCTTTCCTTTATTTAGGGAAATTGTAATAAGCAAGATAACAAACTGCTGCAGAAGATCATCTGGTGTTTCCTACAAATACACAAAGGTAATACAGTGATGAAATCAAATTTGTTTCTTGTCAAGTTTTCTTAATATGAAGCTTTTGTTAATAAATAAATAACCTCCTTAATTCCTAGTTCCTTTAGTGCATGGAAACCATATGGTGTGGCATCAGGAAGGCCACATAGCTGATACATATATATATATATATATATTTATATTGTGAAATGGGAAAGGAAGATAGAGTTAAGGAAAGGAAGAGCAGTCCATAAATCACCAAATAACATATAAATGTACAAGAAGAGAACAAAGTCTGTTTCAGCACTGTGAAAAGCTCTCACAGCTACCTTAAATCAAGGTTGTGCATGCTGTGGGGTCTGATGACTGGGGAGATCAGTGTTTGTCTAGAATGGCAGATGCAGTCTCCTCTTTTCTTGCAGATAAACAGTGAAGAAGAAGCTAATGAGAATGAGACAGAGTGGCTTATGGAAGAAGTCGCAGCACCAAATCCAAGAACAGCTAAAGGAGGGCAGGAGAATGGTCACATTGCTACCAAGTCTGTTACATCTGAAGCCCTTACCTCTCTCCATGTGGATGACCTGGACAGTGAGGATGAAGTGTTAACCATTCCAGATGTAAAGATTCAAACAGGAAGAGGACTAGACAAGAGCAAGCACCCACAAAAGAAGCCCCACAGTTTTGGCAGTGATAGCAAATCTTATTTACTGAATGGAGGAAAAGAAAGGAAAGCAATAGCCAAGCCAGGCCAACAGCAGGCACAGAACTCTACAAATACAGCATCGTTTCATGATGATAGTGATGAGGACTTGTTGAATATTTAATAACCCCTCTTGTGCCTAATCAAATATATATAGAGAGATTATATATAATGGGACAGCATTTCCAACCAAATATGAGGACTTCAGCCTGAAAGATTTTTCTGAATTTTGCCTTTAACAAGAAACCATTGAAAAGGGAAGAAGAGAAAGATTTCTTGGTTGTTTACAATGATCTGTTCAGTAATGACTGGGTTTCTGATGTCCAGTTGACTGAGTTAGTTGACTCTCTTTAGCCAGGACACTTTTTTTTAAGTCTCTGCATAGATGTTAAAAGCTTGCTTGAAAAAGAGAAACCCTTGAAAGGAAAGGATTAAGGCTTAATGAAGTCTCTGGCTTCTGAGACTCAAGTTATCTGACTACTATCATTTTAACTCCTTGTATTTATTGATCCTCACTACTCAGGTTTGCTTAATAGTAACATGTTCTTCCTGCCGGCAGGGTATTCTTCTATGGGCTCACCAATTGTGAGACAAGGAAAAGTATAACTTTTGTGTGTTGGGATGATTTGATGTAAATTTTGGAACTGGTCTAATTTATCCTGTAAATTTAAACATCCATTCTAATTTAAACAGATCATTGGTTCAAAGGTATGGACTGAAAGGTACAATTCTGTATAGCTTTAGCTTGAAATGGTTGCTGTTCTTCGCATGTTTTTTTTTCTTTTTGGTACTGGTCATATGACTGACTTCATCAGTATTTGCCTGAGCAGCTGACAAGCACCCAAAGATTTTTTTTTTTCCCCTTGATTATGGTGGGATGAGGCGAACTGCACAGAGAGCCGGAGTTTTCAAGGAGGTAGAGGCACAGTTCCTATAATACAATCTGCACTACCCAGTTTGTCATCACCAAGAAAAAACCCAAGGACTACAGGAGCCCTAGTCTGCATAATGTTCTCTCTGGTATTAATTTCAAGAAAATAAATTTGGCCCAATATTTTCTGATAACCTAATTTCTAGGCCATATGCTATGATCCTGGCCATGGTCATTGATTTGAAATGTTGCTGGTAATAAATGTAAGTCAGTTTTCTCTAGAAGTCTTGCTCCTCTACAGGTGTTTCTGAAATAAAATTATGGACAATTATAGGGTTTCAAAGCATTGTACAAGAGCGTGCATTGGTCAGAATTTTTTGAAACTTTTTGTTGTTCCTTTTGGCTGGCTTATTCAGTTTCAACAATGGTTTCTTTTTATAAAAACTCCATTTTGAATCAAAATAGTGTAATATAAAATATTCAGCAATTTCAATAAAAGATATGAAGTGGGTATTGCAAATCCCACATCTCAAGTCTGAAATGTTTCTTACACTATTCTGTATGCTGCTCACCAGCCTGGTGAGACCCTTTCCTGCTGTGATGGTTAATACCTCAGTTGTGTCGCTCAAAATGAGAACCAATGATAGATGATAAAGATTAGAATCTATAGGTAAGCCCTGGTGGTGTATTCTTTCTTTAATCAGACTTGGGTTTTCTTCCTCTTGTATTGTTACCAGTGCAGCTGTAAGTCAGTTTGGCTTAAGCGGCATCTTTTTGAACTTAAATCAGCAGTTTTCATATTTATAATTAGGAGAGCTTGGAGAAGTGAGGGGCTTGATGGTTTATTTTTAATAATATCTGTTTTCATTACAACATTTCATTACAACAGTTCTCTCAATGCAAATCGGAGGGTTCTACTTCCCTTCTCCAGGTCATCAAGGCTGGCATTTTGGAGTTTGATCCATTAACCAACTACATGAAATTATTTCTGCTGTGTACAATCGCATGGTCTCTTTGTTTGGGCTGTGCCTAACAAGGCTTAGGTAGAACAGAGCTACTCAGTCTGGGGGTGCTTATCTGAGCAATATCAATGATACAATTTGCATCTCACAACAGTGAGTGACTTCAGTGCCTGGTCTTGAAACTGCTGCCCACTTTTTACCTAGGCATTTGTAGGTAGGCTGGCTGAATCTTACCTTGTAGAGGGCTGGATGCATAACCAGCTTCGCCAAACCGTTTTTCCCGGAAGAATATTCTACTGAACTGTATGGAGGGCAGGGTTATGAGAATAACAGGGCCCAGATGAGTATGTACAAATGGCTGGGCCAGGAGCAGAAGCTTTGCCAGTCAGCAGCACAACTGCTTAGGAAGTGTCCCTAAGAAACCTGCCTGCCTGGCAGAGTCCCACAGAGCCCCCCTGGGCTGGCTGCAGAGAGAATGGTGGGAAATGGGGAAAACTGGCCCAGTCTGGATTGAACTTTTGTAGTTCAAGGGAAACTTTTGCACACCATTACCAACTGTTTAAATAAAACTCTTGGAAAAGAAGTGATGTGAGGGGTTTTTGGGTGTGTTTTTAAGATACAGCCTAATGCCTTAGCTCTACTCGCTTCCCAGGCAGTCTTTGACTTCAGTTCCTGTGGCTCCAGCTGACTGCACACATCCTCTGCTGAGGGAGGTTTTGGGTGCTGGCTCTGGCGGGTGACTGCTGTGGACTTCTGTGTCCCTGTTCCCCTCGCCAGCTCCACATGTAACTCCTGCAGCCAGGGAGGCAAAGGTCTGGTGTGGGGCAGTGCTGTGCTTGGCTGAGGGTGACACAGCTGTGAGTGGCCAGGAGAGGAGTTCTTGTAACTTGGTGTAGATGTTCCTGACGGAGAAGAGGATGAAGCAGGCGAGGAGAAAGCACATCTGGGTGATGTGGGGAATGACCTTGAAGTATTGGTCTGCAAAGCTGCTCAGACCACTCTTGGTCTGTAGCTGATGAGCAGTGAGACGAAGTTCTGTTTCAATGCCTGGGCCCGAATGGCCTTCTAAGCTAGTTTGGGGTTTTTTTAGTGTATTGTGTCTATTTTTTTTCCTTTGTGCCTAAGCTATTCCAATTTTTCACCTTTTTTAATGTCTTTAAAATGTTACCCTCACTTATGCTTTTCTTTCTGATGGAAGGGTGCTGTTGTCAGCAAAAGATATGGGAGTAGCTGGTATCTATCCATAGGCAGGACAATGTACCACTGGAGCCTAACATAACTGCATTTATTTGAGATGCCTACAATGAAGTCTGCCTAAAGTCCTATAGGTCTTCTGTGGTAAAAAAAATAGCTGTTATGGCCATAGATACTGTATATTGTGGCTTTCCACAGCTATTCCCAGTGCATAATTCTGTAGTGAATTTTTTTCTCTTTCGTATCACTGCAAAAATGTGGTCGGGTGAAAACTGTGTTCCCCAATACAGGTGGGGAGAGGTTTTCCTTGGGAATGGAAGTGTGGAGGGTGAGGGGTGAGACACACATGATACAGGAGTTTTCAGGAAAGCTCTTCCTTTAATGTGTATGGCTCAGTGCATAGACACTTCTTTTTCAGAGTGTACCCAGGTATTTTTTACAGATCATCGTTAAGAAGCTTTGCTTATATGTGGTGCCCAGCCATTCTGCGCTAAACCCATGTGTTGCTTGTATGTTGGTAGAAATTTCCATTGATGTTTGCTCCTTAGAATGCCTATTATTCAAGGAGCTGACTTGCCGAATTAAAAAAAAAAAACTAACCAAAACCCCCAACAAAAACTGAAGGGCTGTGGCCCAAAGGGACTTTTCCAGAGAACAGGAATGTATAAGTACACTGATTAAGGGTTAAAGACAAATTCTCTGGGTGAATTAAGGTCTGATTTCAAATGAAACTGAAAAAATAGAGCTTGCAACATGTAGTTTAATAATTTATAGAGTTACTCTTGACTTTTGGTCAAATATCTTTGTTAAAGCTACTTAAGTAGGTTTGCTGCCAACTAAATTTATCAGTGCGGCTGAGAGGACCTAGTTGAGGTTTTTGGGGTGGTTTTAATGCCAAAATGCCAACCCTAGATGACATTTTAGAGCATGTTGGAGAATTTGACAGGTTCCAGAAGCAAATCTTTTTTATCTTATGTTTGTTGTCTGCTTCCTTCACCCCAGTGTACGTGGGGGTCGTCTTCTTTGGGTTCACCCCCGAGCATCGCTGCTCCAGCCCCGGGGTGGCTGAGCTGAGCCAGCGCTGTGGCTGGAGCCTGGAGGAGCAGCTGAATCACACGGTTCCCGAGTGGGATGGCCACGGGGCCAGCTTCAGCAGCCGCTGCAGGAGGTACGAGGTGGACTGGAACACGACAGGCGTCAGCTGCACTGACCCCCTGGGCAGCCTGGTGGGCACTGGGAGCACCGTGCCCCTGGGTCCCTGCCAGGATGGCTGGGTCTATGACTCCCCTGGGAGCTCCCTCGTGACAGAGGTACAAACAGCCCCCTTTGCCCTGTCCCCCCTGTTACAGACCAGGTGAGGGTTGGGGGAAGCGAGTCGGTGGAGCCTTGGCTGTGTTCAAATATCCCCTACTTACCTGGAGAAAGGATTGTCTCTTTCTGTGAACTTGCGCTTGGGGGTTTAGAAGTCATCTTCCCTCTGTCCTTGCTGTGAAGTGCTGCTTTGGCTGCTCAGGAGGCTTATATCTCCAGCTGGGGAGCAAAACATATTTCAGCAAATAAATCCCCCAGGTAAAGTCCAGTTCTGAATGAAATTCCTGTCACATGAGAGGTCTGATCGGTGAAGGTGTGTAAACAGTGCAGGTAGCAGTGCTGCAAACAAAACTGGCCAATGCAAGGTCTTAATTTCTTCCCCCCACCCCCTTCTTTATTTTATTTTATTTTATTGTTGGTTTTAAATAAAAATGAATGGCAGTCAATGTGGGGAAAGGTATTGCTTCCCACAATTAAACAGCTTAATTTGGGAATAAACTGTAGAAAAGCCTATGATTTCCATGTTCTCAGGAGGAATGTGAATAAACTGAAAGTGATACTTAAGCTATGTGCTGTACTTTAGCAGTTTAGGTGCTTTAACTTTAAGAATAAACCAGTAACTGGGATAACAAGTTTGATCTCATCATAGAAAGTTTCACCAAATGTTTAGAGGTGGTCAGGATTCTTTCCCCCATATGTCTAACACAGGAGCAGTTAAAATCTGTGCTCTAGCAACTTCAGCATTCATAGTTTTGTAAGAGATTGGCCCTAGATATAAGGGGGTGCACTCTAAGTGCACTTCTTTCAGCAAGTTATGGGCTGTGACAGATGAAAGTGAGGAAGTGAGGCACCTCAAATGCAGGGTGACCCAGGCTGCCTATGCAGCAGCAGCTCAGCGGGCACATCTCACTGGAAAAGGTTCCAGCAGATCCTGTGGTCCAGATGCTCCCACCTTCATCTCCTGAGGTTGTGGGAAACTGAGCACTTGCAGTCTGTGTGGGCTCATGCAGTCATGCTCTCACATCAGTTGTCTCCCCTTTCCTGCTGAAGGGGGTGCAAAGCCAGGCCCACGGGGCGCTTCCTGCACAGGACAACCAGATATGTCATATAACTCTGCGTTTTGTCAATGAGTTTCCAGTTGTGACTTTGTGTGAAACTTCTCAGGCTCTGTTATATTGTCCCCTGCTCTGATAGGTAAGAAAGGAAAGGATACTGCAGTGTAAACCGTGTTATTTCAAAGGAAAATTTTGCATACGGAAGAACATTCTCATGGGAAGCCCCATAAAGCCCTGTATTTCAGAAGAAATATTTGGTTTTGTGTTAATTATGGATGGATAGATTCAATTAAATCCATCTACCAGGAGGAAGGGAAGGGATTCTCAGTCATATTTGGAGAGGTTTTTGCAATAACTTTTTCTCCGGTAGCTTTTATGTATTTCTTCAAGTAAAATTGGACAAGACTAGATGGCAAATATATGTGGGTACCCATGTGCTATAAAGCTTGCCCCTGGATAAAAAATACCTGCTCTCCAGACACACACAACAATGTAGTTGAGCTAAAGACCAGAGCAGAGAGAAAATGCTGTGGCCTCAGGGCAGATGCAGATACTTCCACCCTCCTCCAGGAGGCCAGTGCTCCATGGGACAAGGCAGGCTCTTGAAGGCATCTAAGATGCTTTTAGTAAAGGCATCACACTTAGTCTTGAGTGCTCTGTGGGGTCTACTCTGCCATGCCAGGGTATGAGGCAACAAGAACTGCTTAGACATGTTCACCATCAGCCACAAAAAAACCAGTTTGAAAAACTCAGGGTGATCATCAGATCCATGCCGATTTGATCAATGAGGGCAAACCTGGTGCCAGTTTTGACAGATAATAACTCCTGCTCTTTCCAGAAAAGAGAGATGAGACATGAATGGGAAATGCCAGAAAACTTCTCAAGGGCTTGTTCCAGTTTTTAATGCTGGATAATTAGTTAAGTTAGCAGGATTTTTGTGTGCTGACAAAACAAGCATTGACCCAGAAACAAGTTTAAATCTTTAACTGAAGTGAAGGAGAGTTGTGGATATGAGCCAGCTCCTCATTTCACTCTTTTATGTCTTACTGTGGTTGCTCCTTTAGTTTGACCTGGTGTGTGAGGACTCCTGGAAGTTGGATCTCTTTCAGTCTGCTGTGAACGCTGGGTTTTTTATTGGCTCCATAAACATTGGCTACATTGCAGACAGGTAGGTGTGGGTTTACAGCAAATCCCTCTGAGCTCCCTTATTCATGTTCAGCAGCCAAATGTAGATGAAAGGTTGTGCAACTTATATCATCTCTGCTTTTCTGAAAATAAGGTTATCCCCCTGGATGCTCAGTCACAGCATGATCCAGTATCCTGCCTTTTAGGTTGTAGCTGGTGGTCAGCAAAGATCTGCTCAGCGAGCCCTGCAGAGCCCACGAGGACTATTTTAGAACTGTACACCCCAAACTTCCTCCTGTGCCACATCAGAGCTCTCGGGTGTTAACCAAAGCCAGGAAATGCTGGCTTGGGTCTCCCACTTAACCTGTCACACTCTGTGTGGCTGCAGCTTGGAAACATTTTGCTTCTTTTGGAGAAGCTTAGAAATAGCTGGCATAGATTGCCAGATGTGTACAGCAGCAGTCACTGTGAAAAAAGCAGATAATCCCTCTAGCTCCCTGTTCAGAGCCAGCAGAGTCAGACTCCCTGGCTCAGGCACCTGGGGTTAAAGAGAAACAAATGCCTTTACTCGAGAGCCCATTTTCCCCTTGCTCCCCTTCTGCCTAGGACTGTTAGTAACAGTAGGCTCTGACTTTCTCCAGCTGTGAAATGCAGCCCACTCACAAGTAGATCCATATATTACTAGTGTTTTAAAGGTTAAGATTGTGGTAAATAAATCTCTTATAAATCTGGTGCATGTGGAAATATCAGAGTCATAATATTAACCCATACTTATTTTTCAGTCCCAACGTAATATATGTAAACATGGGACTATTATTTTTTTCCCAAAAGTTTTTGTGGAATTGCTGATCAACAGGCACAGTAATTTTTCATGGCATAGAAAAGCAGACAAGTGAGTAATGGGCAAAGAAAAAAAGCACGTCTCTATTTTGCATAGCAAAGTTGTGGTTTTTTCCCCAAAGATACACAAAGCTCTTACTAGTTTCAAATGCTTCCATGGCTAGTGCTTTGCTTCATGCCTATCATTTTCCAATCCAGGTTTGGCCGTAAATTTTGCCTTTTAACAACAATTGTTGCAAACATTGTGTGTGGAATTCTTCTGGTCTTCGTGCCCTCCTACCTGTGGATAGTCATCATCCGGTTCTTGCAAGGGCTGGTCAGCAAGGGCTGCTGGACTGCAGGCTACATCCTGGGTGAGTTCAGGACCTTCCCCCAGGAGCAAGGCTAGCTGCAGAAGGTGAAGGAACAAAACTCAACTCCAAAAAACTTGGAAAAAAAGTCATTTAAAAAACACCTCCCATGGTATTTCATAAAGGAGTTTTCTCCCTCTTTGACTTCTCAGGATGTTTTCAGGCACTGTCATTAGGAAGAAACAACAGTAGCCTTCAAAGCTGGTGTAAGTAGTGGTATATTAGGGCTCTTACCTCGAGATAGGCTTTCCCCTATGGTACAGCTCACCTTTGCAGATCTGTCTGGGCCCCATGGCTCTTCTTCCTTCCATCAGGCTCTGGCTGGGGAAGGTGACCAGACAGACACAGAATGCTGACAGAGGAGGCCATTAAAGAAGCAGGCAGAGGGTGGAGAAAACTTGAGACATTTTATGACACAAAGAGCATTAAAGGGCGAACAGAGGTTTAAGAACCTAAAAATAACTGAAGAACATCATGTACTTGCTGATAAAAAGATAAGGTGTTTGTGTACCTGTGTGTATCCACTGGGATACATGGCCAAGCCATGAAGGAGCCAGCCTGTGTGGGTGCCTCTCCCAGTGCCCTGCACCAGCTATGTCTGCTGGTGAGGCACAGCTGTGTGGCCAGGCTGGGTCTGGGGCCACTTTCATGATAGAGCTGCCTGGGACTTCCCTGATTTTTCTGGAGTGGAGCTCAGTCTCTTGTCCAAAATACCCAAGGGCAAACAATCATTGAACAGATTAACTATTTTAAAAGCTGACCAATAGAACCTTAACTGGGTTAGGGTGGCAGGTGGCTCTACCAAATATCTCTCAGAGACACAGTTCATTGTGAGAGTGGTAAAAATGTAAAAGTCAGTGCCCCAAAAAGTCTTTCAGTGTGGGCATCTTCAGTTATCCAGATATCTGATATAAATAAAATAAAAGCACCTATCCCACAGTCCAAAGTGTCTTCTGCTAAGACACGATTATTCCTTCCAGTGAATTTCTGGATGCTTGCTTGGCCTCTTAAATCTTTTCCTGGCACATATGAAATCTCCATCCCCTCTTCTGGGGAACTTTAAAGCCGTTTTAGAGCATAAAGCCCCTTTCAGTACAATGATTTTCCCCATCCTGATATTTTCTCTCTGTTACATCTTGTTACTACTGGATTCTCTTGAAACTCCCTTATGAAAAAGATCCTGAACTAGCCCCAAAGCTTCCTTAAACTTGTATCTTCCCCCTAAGGGCGGCCAATATTGAATGTCCAGGCAAGGATACAAGGACAGAACAACCTTGTTACACTGCTCTGCTGGGGCACTTGTCTACCTTTCAGCTGGTTCTGGCTCAGTCTGCTGAGCCTGAGGAGATGTCTTGTGCATCATTTAGCTGAGGAGCTTTAGCTAATCTGGTTCCAGAACTCAGGAAATAATTTGGATGCTAATTAGTTCCTTACTGGTGTTTTTCTAATGAGTTTGCTTTCTTGAAGTCACACAACTGGATGCAAAATGTTTAGTGTGCTTGTGCCTGCCTGCTGGATTAGTTACTTTTTACTCTGCATCAGCAAGACTGAATGTGTGGGTCTATGCTGTGGGGTGCAGATGCAGAGTGCAGACAAGTAGTGATCCCAGCCTGGCCTGGGAGCTCTGTGCTATCCTGTGACACAGGCTTTCCTTATGTACTTGGAGTGAGATGCAGGCTGAACACACCTGTGCTTTGGAAACAAAGCATTCAGCTTTCTTGTTGGGTTGGAGACATCAGGTATCTTGGCATTAGATTTCACGACACAATCCGCCTGTGCGCTTTGAATGCTTGATTTACTCTGAGATCTCCCCAGCAGAGGACATCCCTGGATGTCTTGGTGCACAGCCAGCAGCACTGTTTTCCTCTCTGCTGAAGTTCCAGTGCAAGGAAAGCGCACCAGGGGGTTTTGTCTGGAGGCATTATGC
The DNA here is from genome assembly GCA_013397375.1 of Toxostoma redivivum. Lineage (NCBI taxonomy): Eukaryota > Metazoa > Chordata > Aves > Passeriformes > Mimidae > Toxostoma > Toxostoma redivivum. The sequence goes on along the minus strand of VXBI01000285.1, from coordinate 31,133 downwards.
CGGGAAGCCCATGATGGCCGAGGTTTCTCCAAGGCGTTGCCGTGGCACTGGTCCTCCAGCATCACCCCGAGCTGGTTGCTGCTGCGTGGGGCACCACGGCACTCACCTGTCCCTGTGCACGTTCGCAGTGACAGAAGTGGTCGGCCCTCAGTACCGGCGGACGGTGGGGATCCTCTACCAGGCGGCTTTCTCCGTCGGGCTCCTGGTTTTTGATGCCATCGCTTACGCCATCCCTCACTGGCGGTGGCTGCAGCTCACTGTCACCCTGCCGACCTGCTTCCTCCTGCTCTACTACTGGTAACTGCCCTTTTCTTGTACCTCTGACACAGAAAACCCGCCTTCTCCTGCTTCCTGAGGCTTGATACTGACAGAGACCAGGTGCTCCTTTCTGGTGTGCACCCCTCTTGGTGCAAAGAGGAGGTTCCCAGCAAAAAGGAGAGGGAAATAGGACCCATCAGCAACTGAGATCTTGTTGAATCCTAGCCTGTGCACCTCGCCTGACCTTGTGTTTGAAAAACAGACCCCTGGGAAAATTGGATTAGTAGAGTTTATAATTTTCTTCAAGCAATTAATAAACAAAAATAGGTGCATTGGCATAACTTGGTTGGCCTTACACTGAAAATATGGTTATTGAGAGATCGTCTAATGCTAACATTACTGTATCAGGTTGTTAGCATGTTCTTTTAAGGCAGGAAAGTTGCAGGGTTTTGTGGTCCAACTGAAAGAAAGCACTTGGGTACTCCTTCATTTTAGTTTCTCTCCTCTCTTTTTAATCAGTATTTTTTGGTTTGAGTGCTTTGGATTTAAGAAATTGTCTGGATGGGTCAAGAGGTTAGGAATAGTAGAAAGAAATTTGTTGCCTTCCTTCTTCCATATTTTTGAATCGATGATCCAGTTCTAACTTAATTTGTACTTCTTAACCTGCACTGGCAGAAGTGGAAAATGGTTCCCTAAGAGGAGCTGGTTTGTGGTGAATGGGCTGGATGAGAGCACTACTCTCCCTCAAAGCTCCTCCCTGATTTATCTTTAGTAAACTCCTCTCTGACTAAGTCCACTAACTCAACTGCTCCTCTTCCATTCTCAGCCATGGGATATACTACTTTTCCTGACTGGGGGAGTGGGAAGTAGCACACAAAACATCAACAACAAAAATCCAAATGCCATTATTTAATCTGCCCAAAGTCTCCACTCACAGGAGAATAGGTAGGCTTTATGTTTTGTTGTATAATGGCATCCATTTGAATTGCAGGTGCCTCCCAGAATCTCCCAGGTGGCTGATATCTCAAGGAAAAAATGACAAAGCTATGAAAATTGTCAGCGATATTGCTAAAAAAAATCAGAAAAAGATGCCTTCCCATTTTAAGGTGAGCTCGGGGTTTGCTTGTGCATGTAAGCATCATGCCAGTACCCTGCATCGGTTCCTCCCAGAGAAATTTAATGTACTATGTACTGGCTCTTCCATAGGATATTAAATTTGAAGAGGATGATTGTGGAAAGCAGAATCCCTCACTCATGGACCTTTTCAGGACACCACAGATAAGAAAAAACACGCTCATTTTGATGTACAGCTGGTAAGAATATAATGCAAGAACTGGTTTTGGAGCTCTGGATTTGGAAACTCCATCAGGGCACAGATGTCTGTTCTCTTACTATCCAACAAATCCAGGATGCTCTTCTCTGCCCAGGTTCACAAGCTCCATCCTCTACCAGGGGCTCATCATGCACATGGGAATGGCTGCTGAGAACATGTACCTGGATTTCCTCTATTCTGCACTTGTTGAGTTCCCAGCTGCCTTCATCATCATTGTCACTATTGACCGTGTGGGGCGGCGCTACCCCTGGGCCCTGTCAAACCTGGTGGCTGGGGCTGCCTGCCTTGCCACAGCCCTCATCCCTGAGGGTAAGTCACCTGAAGGAAGCCCTGTGGGGGCTTCCCACCCTGTCCTCTGGAGCCTCCATGCTGCTTTGTCAGGGCCCTTTGCTGCTTCTCATGCAGTCCTCACTGTTCCCCTTCCCTGACTTACACGGGTGAAACAAAAAGAAACAACATCCCTTAAAAACATCAACTGACATGGAATCAGAGGTCCCGCAAAATAACACTGTTGTAGTAATTGACACCTGCTAAGTCACTGGCATGCTTTTAAATGTGTTGAATGTATTTTCTCTACAGACTTACATTGGTTAAAAGTGATTACTGCTTGCATTGGGAGAATGGGAATTACAATGGCTTTTGAAATGGTTTGCTTTGTAAACACAGAACTGTATCCGACTTATATCAGGTAGGTGCATCCTCTCCCCAGTCGGCACTTGGCCTAGAAACAAATAGTTGAGGCTGATGCATATGTTATGTTTTATGTTAAATTAAGTTATTCTCAAATGGGTCAGAACTACACAGGTAATGTTGAACATAAAGTAGGTGAAGTACAATTAAAATACTTTAAAAAGGCAGCTTAATAAAGAAAAGAAATGTACTTTTAGACAAGGGGAAACTCGCATGACTGAAATAAAGGTAAAACTTGGGAGAAGCAGGGTGGGTGAGGGATCTGAAGTTCCACACACTGCCTGGATCTATCCTGTGTGAGGGTGAGAGTTGTGATCCATCCCCTTCCAATTGCTGTACTGTGACACTGACATGATCCCTTTGCTGCCAAACTAGGAATCTCGGGGTGATGGTTTGCTCCTCTTTGTGTGATATTGGTGGAGTCATCGTGCCATTCATTGTCTACAGACTGGTGGAGATCTGGCATGAACTGCCGCTGGTTGTCTTCAGTAAGTGCCACCTTACCTCCTTGCCAGCCCCTTCCAGAGGGCAGAGGGGGACCCAAGTTCCAAAGGGAGGGAAAAGCCACCAACGTAGCTGCTTTAAGTTCAGCAGAAGCCCTTTGCTCTCTACAAGGCCTTAGCCTTCAGTTTATGATGAGCTGGAACTTGTTTATGCACTCATGTCTCCCTTGCCCCTATGATTTCTCCTTGCATTTTAAAGGAGGATAGAGTCAAATACATGTTTGAAAGACAGCAAAGAACTCAGAAAAATTTTGATGAGCTTAATATTTGAAGGATTTAAAGGTTAAATTTGATGATTTACTGCTCTTCTGTGAGTTATACTGTCTCTGTCCAGCAGTCAAACCCTAGAATTTCATGTAGTTGCCTATTTAATGGAGTACAAGTATGGCTGTTATACTTCAGCTTTTCTGACACTTTGTTAACTGGCTCTTCTCCAGCTATTTGGAAAGTGGCTGGTCAATAAATGCGAGATAAGTTTTGCAGATTAGTGACCTAACTCTCAGGTCAGGGCCTGCAACACTTCTATGAATCTTTAGGTCAGCACATTATATATATATTTTATAAAAAAATACATTGAATGGCAATATGGAGATTTTAACAGACAGGACATCTAGAAGGGTGCTTAGGAGATTTAAAATACATGCCAAATATGTAAAAACTGGATAAAAGAAATTATCAGAGGAGAATTTGATCATATTGCTTAGAAGATAATACATTGTGTATACATTTTCTAATCTTATGTGAATAGCACAAAGAAGGAATGGTTTTCCTGGCATGCTCTAGCACTAAAAAGGGTTCTTTGCTCTATAAAGGAAGGATCTATCCAGTCTGAGGTGTCCTAGCTCATGCACAACTCACAAGAGGAGTTGGCTTGGTGCCTTCTCCACAGGGCAGCCACATTCTCCATTTTTGCACCAGCATGGCAGTTTTGCATATAGAGACTTGAGGTGCACATCTTGTGTGAAGAACAAGATAAAATGCCTTTGACAAGTCCATGCTGTCTGGCAGTAGCAAGTGGTTGATGAATGCTTACAATCTCTTTGTGCCTCTATTTTGAAGCTGTGCTTGGTGTAATTGCGGGAGGGTTGGTGCTGCTTCTGCCTGAAACTAAAGGAAGAGTTTTGCCTGAAACGGTGGAGGATGTTGAAAACTTTCATAGGTGAGTCATGATGATGAACTTGCAGCAGTTTTCACTTGAAATTGGGCAAAATTCCTGTCCAGAGGGAATCCCAGGGGGTACTTGGCTGCCCTGTTTGTTTTCAAGAAGTTGCTGGGTAATTTCCAGACTCTCACTGGAAAAATTCTGGATTCCTTTTATTCCATGTCTACCTAGGCATCTTGAAAACAAGTAGCCTAGGCCTTTACTGGCCTGTGAATAGCTGCACTAGTCTCTCAAATGTGCTGCAACACCATTATAAATGGTATTTGTGTTTAAAAAAACCCTTAACAATTGAACAGAGAAAGGGAAGTTGTGACAGCAGCTTCACATGTGGTGCAGGAAGCCAGGGACAGATCAGGAATGAGGAGCCAGAGCAAACCTAAGGGAATATGTATGATCATTTTCTTGGGGCCTAGGCTGGGCAGGTGAAGAACTTGATGTTAGGTGCTCCCTGAACAACTTCATTCTTGGTTGATGTTCATGTCTTATTACTCTTGCAGGCAAAGTGCTCCAAAGGCCAACAAAATCTATCTCCAGGTCCAAGGATCAGAAGGAGCACGTGGCTGAAGAAGGTGTTAACTCTTGCTGGGTAGTCTGCTTTAGGGCAGCAGCATGGAAATACCACTTAGAATAAATACCCTCACAAAAGCTTTGCCTCTCTTATTTAAATTTCTACTCATATCCTTTATTTACAGTGTTTAGGGTTTTCTGATGGGTTTGTCCCTATTGCTGCATAGCTGCTTCCCCCTCTATACATTAAGAGAAACATATTTTAGGGCAGGGGAATTTTTCTACCAGCTGTGTGGACTTTAAGAGATCTTAACTTGGGTATGGTGGGATCCATACCAACAAAGGGATCTATAAAGTCTGACTTTGTTGGTTTTTCTTAAAAAGAGGCAGCATAATATAAGACATTGATCTCCATTGTAGAATCAAGGTAACTACAAACCTGGTTCAATCGTGTGACAACTTGCACAATTTTTAAAAAATTGATTTTATTTTCTCCTATTTTGTTGGCTACTCACAAGGATGGGCATGTGGCAACTCCAGAACATGAAAAAGAGTGCATAGGAGAAACACTCATAATCCTTCATAAGGTAATAGCATTGCATGTGTGCCCTACAGGGGCATTCCTTTGGAGTGAGCTGGGATCAGGCTTGGGGACTTGGACCCTGACAAGGGTTCTGTGCATCAAGGAGAATTGGGAACACCCCCGAATCTTCCAGGAAATATCCAGCACCTTCAGAAATTTCCTAGTCCATCTTTTTGAGCGACTGTAACAGGCCTGTGGTTGCAGGGCAAAACAGGGACAATGGTCCTGTGGCTCCCCTTCCCTATTTGTGTTGCTGGTCCCTATCTGCTGGAAAGCACTGGTTTTCCACAAGGACACTGTGAGCAGGGTGCAAGAGACCCCTGCCTATTGATAATCAGCTGCAGAAAGAGAACTCCCAGTTGAGCAAGACACTGCTAGACTCTAGCAGGCAAGATGAAATTCCCCCAGGATTGCATCCCAGTGACCTTGCACCTCTTTCAACTGACCTGAGCCTCAGTTAATGTTCAGTGTTGTTGTGGGGGCCTCCAAAGCAGGGAAGCACATTGTCCAGTGAGGCAAGGCCATGTCAAGGTTGCCCTGAGTAGGGACAGATCAGGAATGACATGACTCTAGTCCAAGCAGTTGCAAAACTAGTATTTGCTTCAGGATCAGAAGGGGAATAAGCTTGTCCTGAGAGGGCAAGAAGAACAGTGGGGGTGTAATTATGTGTCTGGTAGAGCTGATGTCCTGCTGTGGTTGCAGACATGTCTCTGCTCTGCACTAAAAGAAATCCGTCAGAACTTCTGACTTACAGTTCTTTGATATAAAATCTGTTGAAAACTCTGCAGATAGAAAATGGGGGAGGTAGCAACAAGTCAAGCAAAGCAAAGACTGAGATGAATAAATGAATAACTACAAAAGCTGAGTTCCAAGACCCCTAGCCATCACACTGGTATTTATTCCCATAACCACTGCTACTGCCACAGCAGGAGCTACAGAGGTGGCAGGCTCTGGCACACCTCTGCTTTGCAGTCACCTACATGTGATAGTGGCATCTGCTTCTGGTGGCAGCTTCATAAACACAAGGGCAAATATCCTTCATTCATTTCTTTGCTGGTGACCTCTGCCCATTCATGGATTGCTTCCTGGAGCTGGGAAGTCAAAGAGATGTAAAAGCTGGTCCAGCTGCACGTGGCTGCTCTCAAAATGGGGGGCAGCAGCACTGTGTCCTGGGGGGTGGTTGGAATGTGTCACCCCCAGGCTATGAGTGAAGCTCACATCCTGCCCCAGGTAACACAGTTTGACAGCTTCTCTTCCCCTTAAGAGCAGCTGAAGCCTGTCTGCTCCTGGGGCTGCTGGACCAGTGCCAGGGCTGTCCCTGGAGCTTGGGAAGGACCAAGCACCACCTGACTCTGGCAAGGAGCCTGGGAGCAAGTAAACAGGGCCAGGTTAATGAAAGTGGGACTGACTTCTAAAGAAGACTCTGCCCCTCACCTAATTACTTAAACCTGGACTTTATATCAACTGTGCCTGAAGAGAACATACAAGCTCCTTGTTTTGGGATACCCACTAGCCTTCACCAACTGGGTTTTGGCCAAAAAACTTTACTTTTACAAATTTTCTGGTGTTCTCCATGGCATCATCTGGTGGGCAGATGATCTTGTGGCTAAGGGCTGCACCTTTCTAAGCACTGTTCTTACTGTCTGTTGTTGCTGTCAGCACCTAAATCCAAATGCCAACATGAAAGCATGGCTGTTGTTTGGACACTTCTGTGCTCCTATCCAATCCCTCTACAGCACTGTGTCATCCTACATATTTTAAAATATTAAGAAATTGGGCCTTTTTCCACAACTAGAACTGGTCAGGAGGCAAACTCAAAGCCAGAGAATAAATATAAGTTGATGAATATGATGTGAATCACAGCTTCCCAAGAGCTGTGGAGAGGACTCTTCAACATTCAAAGGCACTACAGCAGTGATATTCTACCATGGTATGGAGAGAAAACTACTTTAAAAGCCATATCCTTTTTTGGCTTATCTTTCCCCTGTGCCTCAGTACTTATTTCTGACAGATGTTTGTGAGTTTGGCCAAGTAAATAATCAAGTTCAGGGCATTAGGAAAACATTCATGCATAAACACAAACTTTAATGTGCTTTAATATGCAGGGCAGGGTGTGCTGTTATTGTCTGTGGTGGGGCTTTCTGCCCTTCCATCACTGATCCCAAGTGTTGATGCTGCTGTACGTGGCCCAAAATGTCCCGAGAATTCACTGCTTCCACCTTTTTTTTTCATTTTCAGCTTGCCTAATATCTAGTCAAAGTCTGGAATGCCAAATCTTAAAAGCCAGCCTGGGCTTAGAGGTGCTTATTTTTGTACTCGTTTCTCTGGAAGAAGAGGAGCAAAACTAGGAGGGAAAGGGGCTTGTGGATGCCTTGGGCTCGCACAGTGAGCTTTACTGTGGCAGGAGCTGAATCATAGACCAAGCAACATCACCAAGATGTTAAGGGAGGTTGAGGGAATTGTGACAGTAAATCAGATACTGCCTCTATGTTACTTTCGTGCAGAGTCAAGTGTAGCTTAGAGGAAGTGAATTGGGCTCATGACTGCACTCCTACTTGCTACAGAAATGAGCTGTGAGTGAGCAGCCCAAAGAGATTTTTAGTTTTATAAGAAGCAAAATAAAGTGTTCCTTCATGAATTTCACACCTATGCCACATGAGTTGCTGCTGCCAGATGCCCTGGGACACCAGAAACATGAAAGCGTTCAGAAGGAAAATAGGAAAAAAATTGCAGGATAGTCCATGAGGGAGTGAAGCAAAAATTCTTCTGGCTTGGGAAGTCTGCTCTTGTTACACACAGTGCTTTGAAAATCACATGGCGTCAGTGGGGATCAGCCCTGCTGCCAAACAGGACTCCCTGCCCAGAAGGTGCAATTGCAAACTGTGTCACTGAGAACATGGCCTGTGAGCCAGCCTCCCTTGCTGACCAGTCCCTGGATCAGGTGGAATGTCACCATCCAGGTGTAGCTTGGTGCAAAGGCCATCAGAACCCCTGAAACCACATTGGGTGAGGACTGTGACCACAAGGCAGAGTTTGCACCCAAACCTGTCGAGGGGTAAAAAAGACAAGGAAGAGACTCAGCTCCTGGAAGGGTAGGGGTCAAACCAAAAGGTTTGAAGAGGCTGGAGAGGGTGTCTGTTAATTTTGAATAGGAGTTTATATCTGCTCTTCCTTTTGCAACATTAACCATCTCTATGGAATTACAGGGAACTCCCCTGTCTTGTGTTTTCAGGTCATTGCTCACTTCCGGTTAATGACTTGGACAATGAATTCAACATTGCTCTGATATGGTTTTCCAGCCCATCCTTCAAAGCTGCCATAACTTTATAATGGGGATTTGTCTGCTAACTGTGATCTTTTCATATTTTCTTATTAATCCTGGTTGACTATTGAGCTCTTCTTGAGTAGGGTTCTATACAACCCTGTCATTTGTTGTTCCCTGTATCACTGTGACTCACTGACAGTCAGAAATAGAGGGTTTCCAAAAGAAACAAGCTGACTGGAACACTGGAAAGGCATTTGATTTCTTGCTGGCAGAGATACATATTCAGTTGGAAGTATGGATTACAAAAGCCATTAAATTAGTCAACATCCACTAACAAAAATAGCACAATAATAAGTACCAGCCAAAATAAGTACCTTTTGTTTTCCACAGTAACATCAGCAGATCCCATCACTCAAACTTTGTCCTCTCATGAGCCTTGCATACAGACATGTTTCACTTGACTAAAGTTCAGCCCATGAGAGCCTCATCTGACCACATTTGAGACATTTTGCTTTTACCCTGAGCACAAAACATCCTGGTTATGGCATATTTTGTGTTGCTCTTGGGTGCTCTCAGTGCAGGAGCAGCAGTGAACTGGGACAGGGTGGTGTGAGCAGAGTGAAGACCCCTTTACACTCTGATATGTACATGTTTTATCTTAGGAGGAATTATATCCTACTCCCTCATATCTTTTCATACTCCTGCGTCACAAAAAGCCTTTGTAAAAAGATCCTTCAGTATTTTGACAGAGAAAGAGAGAGGAGTATTTCAGCTATAAATGGCTATGAATTTGGAAGCCCTGGTTTCTGTTGGCTCTCACCATCATATGGTGGCAAGAAATTCCTTTACTAGGGAACAGGATTGCTTGGAAAAGTGACCTGAAGAGTGGTACTTCTGACAATGATGGAATCTACTCTCTGCTATTTCATATCATATTATACCTGGATGAGCGTGCATCACCACCCAAGCTTCAGTTCTGGGGAAAAGGATGGAATGCTTTCAAGTTTACTAGGAGATTAGTCAGAAAACAAGAACTTGGATTTAAGGGAATGAGAAGATGAGGGAGGAGACAAATGTTTCTGATTAAAAAAAAAAAAACAAAGAACTTCCAAAATGCATGTGAAGAAAAGCCAAAATTGTCATAAGTCTGTCCACTTTTGTCCTTGAAATCAGACAGAGGACTCCATCCCAAGATGGAAGACTGGATGCAGGATTTTTGTGGTACTGCTGCAGCCTTTTGATGTCTTTCACCTGAGAATTTATTTTGCCAAAGGTGTAGCCGCACACAAGATTTGTCCACCAAGAGTTACTTCAATAAATCACTGTCTACTGATGAAAAATTCATTTAAGAGGGAAGCTCATGAAAAAGGTGGTCTGGTTCACTGGCAGTATGGTAATGATTTAATGAGGATGGGAAAGCAATCTGTCTAATCTGTGCATAGATGAGCTTCTTCACAAGCAGATTTGTCTGCACAAGCTAACTGATGGTGCAGGTTTTCCTGCACTGGAACTAGGGAGCAGGGACCAGTGAGACAAACACAGTCTCATTCTAATTTTGTGACACTGCGGTACTACAGGGGATGGCCATGCCCCATCCCACAGACCTTCCCCCTTGGAGGAGTGGGACAGTGAAAAGAAGGGAACAATAGCAACATCTGATCAACAGAGACAATATTGGGGCAGTCTTGGGAGGAAAATGCTATTGAGAATACAAAGTAAAAAAAAAAATAAATTAAAAATTCAAGACTGACTGGATCTCCAGAAGGATTGTTCACTCCCTGTTACCTCTTTTCTTCAAATTCCAATCTTATCCTTCCTTGCTATTTTACTGAAAAATTCGGTAAATATGCAGAGGCAGATCAGCTACAAGGCACTAAATTTGTTTAGAGTCTAACTTAAACAAACAATCCACTGTGCAGGTATATGGCACAATGATAATTGTGATGGAAAAGAGGAAATGAGGAACAATAATGTCTAGAACTGGCTAAATAGAGACTCAGCTGAGAAAGAGTGGGATCAAACAAAATTTTGGAAGAAACAACTGCTTCTATTTCTGTATCTGAGAAAAACTCTCCTATTTTGAAACTGATTTATGGCCATCTGGATACTGTTAAAATTAACGTGAAACAAATTTATCACAAAGATGAGCAAATAGTTCTTGGTGCAAGAGTTAAAATTTCATCTTGGAGCTTGTGTTGCAGTTTGCACCTGTTAGAGAAAACAAAGTCTCTTCACTTGTGTGAATTCCTCAGGGCTATGAAAGTGGAGTGGATCCACATCCCATTTTTGTGGACTCTTGGGTCACAACAGCTTTTGAAGGTAGGACCTTAGAAACCACCACCCATCTCCCTTTTAAGTGACACACAGACCTTTTCAATCAGGTTTTGGTTGCATTTATTTTCTTCCTGAATTGTGAATGTTGTTCAACGACATCAGAAAGCAAATAACCAGAGGAAAGCGTTTGTCTTCTACCTGTCTACACACCACCCACCTATCTGATGTGTAGCCAATGCTCATGGAGCCAATAAAAACCCCAGAATTCACACACGACTGACTGTAAGGGCAAACACAGTTAGAAGCTATGGGGAATTCCCCACAAACCATGGCTGTTTGAGAAGGAAGGAAACCAATGGCATCAACTAGAAAATAGAGGGAAATAAACCCTCTGTCCTCTTTAGCTGACATCTGTAATACATCTTGTTTGGATTTTCCCCAACCTTGTGAAAGTTACACCCCAGAAAATGGTTGCATAACAACACATAAGGGGAGTGAGAAAGTGAGGAAAACTCTGACAGAACAAAAAAAAAAGTTCAGAAAAACCTCATCCTCTTGTCATAACCCATCTGCTTGAAATACAGAGGACACTTGGAGCATTGTCTCCTTCTCAGATGCCAAGACCTGTCTCAAACCATGTATTTCCTTGCTGCAAAAGCAGTGCCAGGTGAGAGAAATGAGGTGTTGCCATGAGCCCTGCCGGGATGTCCCTCACTGCATTAGCACTGGCAAAAGGCCCAGGATTTGGTCCTTTTCTCTGAAGGGAGTGGGTACTTGCTTTTGATTTACAATTAACAGGTTGTCAGAACACACCCAACAAAGGGAGGAGGGCAAATTAGTAATAACTTCCCTACAGTTGTAAATATTCATTCGTGTAATTAGCCTTCAGCCCTTGGCTGATTATTTAATATTTTTCTAACCCAGATGAGTTTGCTGAGGCCATGCCAAACAGCTCAGTTCAGTTTCCCTGGTGTGGAGGACAGCTGGAGTGCTCTTTTCTGCCACAGCCCATCTGTCCCAAGGGAAACTGAGATGTACTTCTTTTGTAACAGTGATGATAGTGAAGCAAGGAATTATGAATGCTCTACCCACAGAAGCTGTGAAGTACCTAGCAATGCATTTTTTTAAAGATTGAGTTACACAAATGTCTGCTAGGCCCAGTTTAGGTATAGCTAATACAGATTTGGCAGTGGAGGGGAAGTAGAAGAGATCTGTTTGGAGGTCATTCCTATACTTCAGGTCTCTACGTGACTTTAAGTGTATTAGTACTGATTTATGTTTCTAGATTAGATATTCTAGATTAATCTGTTTTAGAAAATTTAAATTGAAATAAAGGAGCATTGCTGTTACTAAAGCATTATGTGAGAAATGCAGCCCTATCCTCTGCTTCTTGCTCATTATGGACGAGTATTTGGATTATCACCCAAAAGTGCAGTTCCTCAGCTTGGGTTATGGGGTGGTACCCTCAGTTTGGTGATGGAAATAAAAATTATGAGAATAGCCACTGGTGACAAGATTGCAGTATTATGCTGCCAGGAAAAGTGATCATTTCCCTTTGTTTATGTATATGAATCTTTGCCCCAAGTGCTTAGCAGGTTCTGATATAGAGTGTTTATTAGCAGTCAGACTCAGACTGAACACCAAAAACAAATTTTATTAATCCAGCATATTCTGTCTTTAAGCTGTGCAGGCAGGAGTGACTTTTCTGGACAAGCTATGCCTAACCTCTGTCACAAGGGAGCTCCCAGGGGAGTCATAGACCCAGCCATCCTGGCAGGGACCCAGGGGCACGGTGCTCCCAGTGCCCACCAGGCTGCCCAGGGGGTCAGTGCAGCTGACGCCTGTCGTGTTCCAGTCCACCTCGTACCTCCTGCAGCGGCTGCTGAAGCTGGCCCCGTGGCCATCCCACTCGGGAACCGTGTGATTCAGCTGCTCCTCCAGGCTCCAGCCACAGCGCTGGCTCAGCTCAGCCACCCCGGGGCTGGAGCAGCGATGCTCAGGGGTGAATCCCAGGAAAAGAATCCCCAAATAAATGGAAGCAAAAGTAGCAGAAAGAATGTATAAGATAGACAAGGAAGTCAAATTCTCAATTTCTTCTGAAAGAAGTAAAATTCTCCAACCTGCTCTTAAATGTCATCCAGGGTTGGCATTTTGACACCTTTGTGTCACAGATCATGGAAGTTTCTAACTCAGCTGCTTTCCAGGGCTTTGGCTTTCACTGCACGCTTAAATAAGAGCTGAGATGTTTTCTTTAAACTCACAACCATATAATTAGTTTACATTGTCAATTGTCAAGTCATGAATCACAACATTTGTTTCTTAAATAACATTAAATTAAATTTGTTTCTTAAATGACATTTCTAAACACACTTTGGCTCTTCTTTTTTGGCTTCTGTTGTTAATTTGTTTTATACATAACACACTTGAAATGCAAAATCTGGAGTCTTAGCTTATGGCCATTTCTGTCTGCCACAGAGAATCTGCCAGTGAACAGTATGGGGCAGGTGGTAATTACTCTCTCCAATATTTTCAGAGGCCACAAATACTATTAAAGCCGTATGATCCTTTTCCTCACGTACATATACAACTGGAGAATCTTAAAATTGCAGTGGACACAGATGCTCTTTTGAGGGAATAGGAGAAAACAATACAGCAAAAATGCTACAGATTTCTTTTACCTACTTAGTGGTTAAAGAGTACTGCTGTGCCTCAAATGGGAAGCAGACCAGTCACTGCAGTATGAGTTGGGGCCTCTGAGTCAAAGGTGACCAAACTGAACTTGCAGGGGTTCACATGCAGCTAACCCACACTCAGAAGTGAGTGGCCCTGAGATTGGTCACCAGCCCTCACATGCCCATCCTGCCCTCTGCCTCCTGCCCTGCCCTGCACCCTGGGGAGGCAGAGGGTAGAGGCTGCTGCAGGATCACCCCCATCTCACAAACAGTTTCCAGCTATTTAATGAGAATTCACTAGACAATGTTAATGTGTAAATGTGTGATTAAGCGATGGAGACATCCTCAGCCTCCTTTACTTGAGAGGGTGATTAATGTGTGCTCCCATGGCCATGATTGCATAAGGTCCTTTCATGCTATTCCCCATTTTCTCCGATGATGGAGGACTGGAAGAGGTTCAGTGCAGCTGAACACCAAAAGTGTGGATTTGGACAAAAGACATCATTTCAGGCAACGATATCTGCCTGAAAAAATTCTGCCATCTTTCTGTCATCTGCAAATCTTTCTAAGCCAGACAAAGACTCTGTAACTTGGTTAGTGCTTCTGAAGGGAACCTCTGAGCAGGCTGCTGTCCCTGGATTAGTTTTCCCCTGAGGAGCATTCAGTGACGTCTCTGAGTTTTATGAAGCACAAAACTAAATAATGAGGAAAACAGAGGTGACAAGTAATATAATTTAAAAGAGCTATTAAAAACAAACACTCTTGAGTTGCAATGATCAGCATTCCTAGGCAATGTCATGAATCACAAACGGGACTGCTCCTTTGCAACAAACATCTTTTGCAGCTAAGAAAAGACCAGCCCTTTGACTCTACAGCTGAAGAGTTTACCTATCTCTGTTCAGTCTGGTTTCATTAGAAGCAGAGAAGGGACTATTCCTTGTGTCAGGGATATAGTTAATTCGTGCCAATGAAAAATATATATGTGAATTAAAATTGCGATGCACAGGGAGTGGGGGGGTACATTCAATTCTAGGGTGACGAAACTGCGGACCAGGATGGATTAACATATGAAGGAAACCTCGGCTGCACAGGAGATGATCGTTCACGGTGACATGATCACCGAGGATGCCCGGAGATGATGGCCCGGAAAGATACCCATCCGAGATAACCAGGGCTATCTGCATCTCCCACCTGAATACAGGATTCCGGGAATCAGAGGAGGAACATCCATCAATTCCCAGACGAGATTTTGTGCAGCTTGGAGTAAAGAAAGGAACCACCATGAATATGATAAACTCTAAGAAAAAACAAACAAACAAACAAACAAACAAAGGGACTCTGCCGCGGGTTAGAAAAAAGGGTATATAAACTGCCCTCTCGGAGCAGCTGGGGTGGACGGAGTGGTTCTGGTGCAATAGAAGCCAGACCATCGTTCACCCAGCCTTTCTCCCGGGAGTTGTGCGCTGTCGTTTTTGATTGTTGGCTGTCGGGACTGTAACACGGTCACTAATAAATTTATTTTCATTTTCATTAAATTACGATTGGACACATTTTTATTTTTACCTATAACACTTGTGTTAATGCTCAAGGAGCTCACTGCACCAGTAGCTTTTAAGCCTTGCACCCTCCTATCCACAGACTACTCAGCAGTGCACATATTTGATGCAGTGGCAAACAGCTAAAGCCTGTCCCAGCCAAAACTGAATTAAGCACAAAAAGAAGTGCAAGAACTCTACAAATCTGCTGTACTCCCTTTCCTGATTCTGCCTACTGTAGATTCATGCTGGAGAAAGCAAGAAGAGAGCTGGCAGGGTGGTGTTCACATGCCAGTTATGCTGGCAGAAGGTTATATCTCTAATTATAATTAATGTTATTCTGGAAAACTTTCACTGTCACTTGAGTATTCTCTTTTATCAACAGGAAGTAAAGTGTTGTCCTACAGTGGGAGTGACCATGAGTAGCTTTACATATTGCAGGATGTCCAGAGGTTTTGGCTACTGTCATCCAAGCTGCCCTTGAATAATCCTGACCAGATTCCCTTCTATGTATGGTCTCACCAGTCTTTGGGGAATTGAGTGGTCCATCCCACCAATATAAAGGCAGGTGACTCTTGTCACCTGGATATCCATGAGTATGATGTTTCTAGCAGGATTTTTCTCCACTTTGCTGGGGACAGAGCAGGCAGTGAGCATGCTTGCAGTTCTGCTGATGGATCTGAGTGTGTTTGAATGGAGACAGCACAAGAGTTTGCCAGGGTGACATCTGTACTGGAAAACTAAACATGACTGTTGAGTGGGCTCAAGCACTGTCCCATAGCCACAGTGCTTCATCTTTACCACCCTTCCCAGTACTGTTTTGCCTGATTCCTGTCAGCACCTCACAACAGCCAGGCAGGTCTGGGAAGTGATGTCAGGCAGGCTGTTTCTGGTAGTCAGGAGGGAAAAGATCACCCTGACTGGGGATGGTGTATACAGAGGTGAGCCATTGCCTCCAGCCTTCCCATTTATTAGCACAGATGCAGCACAGCATATAGCAGGTGATTCAGCTGAGTGAGAAAAGGGAAGAAAGCCAGAGCAGCTCTGTTAGCAGAGGGCATCAGTGCCGCTGACAGAAGGCCCTTATCACTTTGCAGTGGCAGGTTCATGAAAAACTGTCAAGTGTGACAGGTTTTCTGGTTATAATCAGTAATCCCTTCAGTCTGCAGTAGTGAAGCATTACCATGATTGCTTTAAAACAAGTCAGCCTTCAAAAGCTGGGGTAAATGTTACTGTACTCTGACCTTCCTGAGCTTTAGATGTAGGCTCAAAGGGTTGGTGAAATATGAACAAAGCCAAGCCTATCACATTCCTGTAAAAAAACTACAGATGAAAGGCATATTGATAACGATTGTATAAATAGCTGTTGGCTGCCAAACAATAGCCCCAAGTCAAAGATCTGAAAGCATCTTCTCATGAAATCACTCATGAAGACTTAGAAATTGAGGCAGAGAAATCAAGCAGGTTAGCTTTTCAGAGAAACTGGTTTTCAGATCTTTGAGAGCTTTGGCTAAAACAGTTTGCTAGAGGTGCCTTAGACAGACTTTCCCATTCAGACTTTCCCACCAGGAGCATGCTGACATGTTGTCCTACAAACCTTGAATGAGTAAACATTTCTGCATTGACTTTCTTCTAGTGAGTCATTCTTTCATCCTTGCCACTTAGTGATGACTTTGGTTCAGTACTTACATGTGTATTTGGATACTATCATAGCTGTGTTTCCTATGAATGCATTAAGAACATAGACTTCTAAGAGGGAGCTCTGAGCGTGCTGTCTGTCATAATCACATGCTACTGTGTACCTGAGCAGGACATGCTTAATTCCGAGGGATGTGATGGAGAATCACTGGAAACATCCATGTAAACAGCAAATCATGCAGCCACTGAGATGCACTGCCTCTGCATTGGGGTGCAGGTACTTCAGCCTGGCCTGGTTTCAGGGTCCAAAGGCCCCATCCCCTTTCCTACAGCCTGTTTTGGCACTTGCTGGTCCTATACACCATAAATTGAGTCAGTTTGCTAAGTAGACAGAGGCCAATCCTACCTGCAGAAGTAGGTTGCAGGGGATCAGTGAAATGATGAGGAAAAATCAGCACAAAGGAAGGAATAGGATCACATGGATCAATCTGCTGGAAGAAAGAAACTGGAAAGAAGAGGGAAGAAGCAGGATGTCCCTGTGGTGATGGAAAACCCATCCATCTTGTAGTTTTTGGTAGGGTTTCACCTGGGCTAATGTTGTCCATGTAAAAGCTGAACATGTAGCATCTAGTTGCCTCTGGATATATGTCCACATGTGAAGCAGGAGCCTAAAAGGGTGATTAATGGCAGATCTGTGCACCCGGAGCTGCTAATAGTAGCTGGAGCCTGGGACATGGGATATCAGCTATTCAGGTCAGCACTGAGAGCTAGATATCTAACAACTGACTGTAGAGGGAGCCTGTGCACCTTGTTTCTAGGCTGCTCAAGTTATTCACAAAGACTCGTTTGCACTTGGTATTTATTTGCACCATGAGAACTTATTTTATGAGTGAGAAAAACAAAGTGTACTTTATGGTTGGCTCATATACTACCAACACATTTTTCTTAGATGATAATCATACTATATTTGGCAAACCCCTCTAGTTTAAGATTATTTGTATCTAGATTCAAAAGTCACAGCTTGAGCTCATTTCTTCCTCGCACATTAATTACCACTTAGTATTGTGCAACCTAGCAATATCTCCCTTGGTGACAAAGAGAGCTCAGTGCACAGTTCTTACTCCTCAGCCTCTGCCATGGCACAGAGCATGACGTGTTCACGGAGTTTGTCCTCCGCAGGTTTCATTTCTGCAGTCATGAGGTGGCATGGCTTTTGCCAAAACCAGCAGCATGCTGAGCTGCTGTACCACTGGCATTTGGCCTCATGGGCTGCTGCAGTGCTGTGTGAGCACTCTTTGAGCCAGGATGAGGATGCTTGCACTGCCCGGGGAGAGGGAATTGGCCCTGGGGCAGCTTGGCTTGTTGTGAACCTGTGCCGTGGTCCCTAGTTGCTTTGTTCTGACTTCCCAAGGAGATGGCAAGGTCACCCCACAGTGTGCTTGGGGTTTGTAGAGCTGCTCTTATCAAAGGGTGTACTGATAACAGGTTACCAAAGTGAGCAAAGGAGTCCAAGCAACCCTGTAACTCCTGGCACAGAGCCTGGAGGGTATGCTAGGCACTCCAGGAAAAACACACATGTTTTTTTAAACGCTGATCAGAGAATTTTCCTGAGCCACCCACACATCCACTTCACAAAACTCCTCCAAGAGCTGTCTGGAAGGGGTAACTACCTCTATCAGCAGAATCAAGGATAGAGCTAAGCAGACCAGCCTTTCCAGCTCTGGGATGTCACAGCACAGGTACAGCACATCTGTGGTTATCCCTGTGTCTCTACCCAGCCTGATGCCACAGCCACCTAGACTGGGAAGCCCATGGCTCCCAGGGCTCCAGCTCCCTGTAAAGCAGTTCACTGTGACTGCAAAAGACAAACTCCATTCCCACAGGGCTTGCAGTCTAAGCCTTAGGTTTGCTATTTCTTTTGTGTAGTTGAACTGCTGATACCTGCTGTGAAGGTAGCAGGACCTGCCTGAGACAAGCAGTGCAAACAGTGTGGGTCTCACAAGGCTAGATCCTGCTCAGAGGACTTAATAAACAACTGAGGCTGGGGTGAACTGGGGACTGAGGCTGCATCATAGCACACACTTCTGCTGGTGGTGAAGGTAGCCTCTGCTCCCACGACATCTGGGGTAACTGCACCCAAAAGCTACCTGTCAGGGGCTGAGCTGGTGCCTGTTTCACTGTTCTCAACCTGGACAGGGTCACTCCTGAGTTGGTTTAAACACACTGACTCCTTCTGTCTCACGTGTAGAAGCTTGTTTTGGACCACCAGCTCTGAAGGAGTTGGAGCTGCTTCATGCCTAGATAAGAAGGAAGAGGCAAGTAGGTGTCATGTGAAGCACAGCTCACGGAAAGCTTGTGAATTCAAAAAGGGAGAAAGAAAAAAAAATAGGAGAAAGCAAACCAGCAAGTAGCTAGCAGGTTTGCAGTTTGGGACTGGCCCTGTTCCAATACTTTAAAATGTAGTTAATTACAAGCATTTAATTTTGCAGTAAGGCCTTGGGAGTGTGACTGCTTACCAGATTCCCAGATTACACATATCAATCACTGAGCACTGCTGTGCTCAGACAGGGTATCACAGCTGCACAGCACCAGGTGAGGCATGGGGCCATCTCTGGCACCTCCCCAGGCTCACAGCAGGACCAGAATTGGTGGCAGGGGTTGAGGCTGTCCTGCAGGGATCCGAGCAGGGGTGCCCTGTTCCCACCCCTGCAGTCTCTGCTCCCGGTGCTGTTGCTCTGAGTAGCCTAGGAGGAGGGAAGGTGACAGGGGAGCAGCACATCTTGTAACTGCTGCCATCATCAGGGGGCTCCAGATCCCTGCTTTCTGGAGCTCTGTCCTGGCCCACAGTGGGAATGGCAGCTATGCAGAGGTGCTCCATGGGAGGGGAAGAAAGGGATGCTTCTCTGAGGGGTGGGTGGCTGTCTGAAGAAGATGGTGACCCTCTGTCTCATCAGACAAGACTGCTCTGGAGCAAAGTGTCCTGGCCATGGGAGGATGGACAGGAGCAGGGGGACATGAGCAGAGACTGCTCTTGTCCTTTGAGACCAATTGCTCCCCATCAAAATTCCCTAACTCACCTCTCTCACAGGGATGAGATTGAGGCCCTGCCTCAATCTGGGACAGTCCCCTTTGACTCCTCCTGCCACCCTTATTTTTGGCCCAACCCCTTCAGAAATCCTGTTTGATCCTTGAGGCCAATAACCAGAGGACTGGGTTGTCTAAACCCAGACCTAATTATATAAAAGGAGGTATAACATTACGAGAACTGATTTTTCTGAATTTCTGACAGCCTTGCTCCTTGCATATCACCATGCAGCTGTTAGGATCACTGGTGTGAATGTGGTCTAATGAGAGGCAGGCAATTACAGAATACCCCCAACTACACCATGCCAGAAGACTTCAACTTCAGAGTCATTATGAACAATATTCTTGGATTTTCCATATGGTCCTCAGCTAAGTCATCATTCTAACACTTCTGTGAAATAAGTAAACAGACCTATATCTCCTGGCATCATAAATTGCTCTTTAAATGACAGAAAGCTTGGAATCAAACACAAAACACTTATTAAAAAGAACAATAAAGCAGTTAATACTGACGTAGGAAAGTTGTAATTGGGGATCAACCCAAATTAGCAACAGATTTAAGGGAAGGCTTCTTGACTCTGAGTTTGAATATATTTTTCAGAATGCAAAAGTAGTTCAAATATATTTCGCAAGTTTGAATCTTTGGGGAGTTAAATATCATAAGCACACAGCTGCGATGCAGTTTGTCAGTGTTTACACAATTGTTATTGAACTGGACATTTATGTTTCTAAAAGAGCTTCCTGCTCAGTGGGAAATGAAGCTGTTTCTCCTGCTCAAATTGCTTTAAAGTACAGTCCTTTTGTAGCTGAGAAATGGCACAGCTGAGAAATTGGTCTGTGAGGTTTCGTGTTCAAGTCTGATGCCTCTGACATCCAAGGTGCTTGGAAGTGATGTGCTGCCCCAGCAGAGGAGGAGGTATCCAACACTACTTGTCATGGCTGGTGCTCCAAAGTCTTCCCTTCAGAACAAGCTAAGAGTTCTTGCTCTCAACTTTTATTTCCATTTCTTAGCCTGTGTTGTAAATATTTGGGTTTTGATATCTTCTAATTTGGTTTTGTGAACATTTGGGCATCTGTCTACACTTCTGAGAGATAATGAAATATACTGATGGCACAAATCCACTTTCACCTACAAGCAAGGTAATACAAACACAATAAACAGAGTTTCTCAGGGTCTTCAAGGGTAAAGAAAACCATCAAGGAGCAATGGCAAGAAGACATCAGTAGTTTAAGTCTAAAGGGAACATACAGACCCAACATTCATAGACAGACAGTCAACCTTTGCTAGAGAATTTGGACTGAACTCTACCAACCCATCATGAATGCGGACAGCCCTGCTTCACTTTAGCCCCAGGACTGCTGAAATTGCAGCAGGACTAGCTAGAAGTACACTAAGAGAGGCTTGTCAGGGAAGTGGGGGAGTCAAGCATAAGGACATTAGCTAGCAGGAAAGTTTGAAGCCAAATGCATACCATGGGAAATAAGAAACAGAAAGCAATATTTTCTAGTTGAGTCCTCCCATGCTAATTGTCTATTTGCAGTGTCTGTGCTGCCCAGCGGGCATTGGTGCTCCTTTGCCTGCTGCAATAAGTGCCTTCATAATGGCCTCAAGGGTAAGAAATGAGGCAGTGGGTGGACATTAGTGGTGGACAAGCAATGAGATAATGATAGTCACCACCAGATATCCTGTTTGGAGCAGTGGTAGATGAGAAGAAGCTGCCCACATGCTCCAGTGAGATGTGACCCTCGAGCACCATAGGGTTGGTCGGCTCTTCAACAACCATCTTTTGAAGTGAAATATCCATGGGAAAACTGAGCCACTTTACAGCTAAGGGAGTGGGTGGAATGAGATCACTGAACTTGGCACTTTGTATGGATGAAAGATAAACCCAGCACGGGGACACTGCTGAGCCACAGAAGGTCCACTTTTGATTTGGGAAAAATTGGCTAAGTGAAGGCACAGGAGAGCTCCCTGTGGAAGAGCCAATCTCAGTGGACTGAAACTAAGGCATGAATGCAAGCAAGTTAAATGACTGCTGAATCAGGTCAAGGTAATCAGGTCAAGATAAAAACAAGAACCAAGTGTAGGCAGCATTCACAGAAGGAGCCACAGTGGCACAGCAGCGTGTCCCAGTGTGTGTGTACATGGGGGCAGTGTGTGTGCAGGGGGGGTCTTGAATGACCCAGCAGGTGATGGCCAAACAGACTCCCCATGACCTGCATGGCCAGCCATGCCCACAGCACTGGTCCCACTCTGCTTTCCCAAAACTGAGGATGCAGAGCTGGTAGGACAGGCAGGTTTATAATGCACAGGCTGTGCTCAAGGGAGGTATTTTGGACTGAGCAACCTTGTGAAATGTATGTCTTGACTCTCCTATGGAGCAAGCTGCCCATTCAGTACAAGAGATTACTGATAACTTCTGAATTACTGGGCTGCTCCCATAAATACAAGAGTAAGTGGACTATGAGTGTACAAGGAAACTGTGACCATAAATTGTCATTAAATATCTCTCTGAGTCCCTGAGGTTGAAAGTGAGTGGGCAGTGTAGTTAGTCATACCTGTGGAGACCACTCAGGTGAATGTCTATTCTTAGACACACATACAACAAAGCATGTAAAACATGTATGTAATACTGCTGGGCCAGGTCATAGCTATATCACAGCAATGTTAATATTTAACTGCATTTGCCCCTTGGTTAGAGCAGAAGACATTGTGATCTCAGCTTTCCCTCCTAATTTCAGCGTGTGTTTCCTCTGTGAGCTGCAGCAGAATTGTCCCATACCAGCGACACCAGTGCTGGTTCCCAGTTCAGGCAGTATTCAAAACTGGCCTGGAGCCCAGCTCACGTTTCTGTCAAGTGGGAGCACATGACATAGGATCTATGCCAGCTCTGCTTTCACATCACAGTTTTAAAGCCAGCCCCATCATGACAGGTCATACCCAACCCGCAGATAGAGAGGAATCTCAGCCAGCACAGATACTGTTAGGTATCCCTTCAATACTTTCTGGCTAAACCATAATCAGCTGAGCATGTTTATGCATCACTTACCCAGCACTAGAAGCCTTACAGCCATGCTGACCAGAGCCTCTCTGCCTGATATTGCTGCTGGAAGTGCATGGACACTCCTGTGCATCAGGCAGTTCTGGTGTGTGGGATATGTGTGGCTTCACTTCTTGTTTTCTTGAATGCCACAGGCCAAAGGGGGTAGCAGATAGAAATACAGCTATCAAGGACAATACCCAGCAGGAGTTTCAGTG
Organism: Toxostoma redivivum; assembly: GCA_013397375.1. Classification (NCBI taxonomy): domain Eukaryota; kingdom Metazoa; phylum Chordata; class Aves; order Passeriformes; family Mimidae; genus Toxostoma; species Toxostoma redivivum. The sequence goes on along the minus strand of VXBI01000285.1, from coordinate 8,370 downwards.
AGTTTGGGATGGTAGGGGGTGGATGTATTTTGTGGTGGTTCATACACTGATGCTCTGCTGGGCTGGTCCACACTTCCAACAGACAGCAGAGCCATGCCCAGTGCAAAATAAATCTGACAGCTACTGAGCAGGGAGAAATACACTGCAGACTCCCAGACTTTGACCTTATCAAGAACATCCTATAACACTTGTGTGTGCTCAGAGATAATTAAAAGTGGCAATGGTTAAGAGGAAAGCTTTCAAGGAAGTCATATGATAGCATGCAACAACTTTGTTTAAACTTTTTTGCACTGTGGTTTTCTTGGAGTTCCCAGAACAGTGAAATCTATGAAAAAAATAATCTTAAGAAATAGCTCCTAGATCTGCTAAATAAAACTTCTGCATAGCAAGTGAAACCTGTCTGAAATTTTTCAGAAGCTCCAAAGGAATGAGCCAAGGTTTTCTAAGAAGGCACCAGGAGTGATCAGAGACAGAGGCTGAATGAGACAGTGAAGGAATGCCATGTCCCTATAGATAACATATGAAGGTGGTGGCAGTATTAATTCTGCTGTAACAGTCAACAATGCTGAGTTTCAATATTATTTATCTGTACTTGAAAGTGACAGCCACTGGATGAGCAATTGTGCTTCCCCTCACTTCTGTGACCTCCTTAGTCCCCTCCTGCTATTTGGCAGTCCTGTACTTTTCTTTGCACACACAGAGTATTTTCTGATAAAAGCATAATAAAGCAGAGGTGAAGGCAGAGAAACCCAGCTTGCCTTTCCAGAGTAATGGCTTAGCATAGGTAACATAGATTGTTGTTGCTTGGAGCTTTGCAAGGAAAAAGAAACACAGAATCATCACAGACTGGTTGAGATTGAAAGGCAAGTCCGAAGATCACCCGCTCCAGCACCCCCTGCTCAAGCAGGGCTACCTAGAATAGGTTGCCCAGGATCACTCCCAGATGGCTTTTGAGTATCCCCAAGAATGGAGATTCCACAACCTCTTTGGGCCACTTGTTCCAGTGCTCAGACACCCTCACACTGGAAAAATATATCCTGGTGTCCAAAGGGAACATGCTGTGGTTCAGCCTGTGCCCATTGCCTCTTAAAACATGCTTTTTAAGAATGTGCTTTAATCCTCTCCTGGCAAAAATTCTGCAGTCTCTGTACACAGAAGTCTGGACACAGCCTGAGTCAATGAATCTCCAGAAAATCCTGGCACAGTATGAACTATCAGGGATCACAGCTGGTGCTGTGGTTGCAAGGCCTGAGGCATCCTTATGTTGGTCACAGGGCCAGAGTCTCCTCTTGGATTGTTGGCTTTATGGAACAGGAGAGCAATGGGAGAAGGGATTTCTCATATTGTACACAGAAGTTTTCAAGTTTCAAGGAGCAAACAGGACTTTCCTGGAAGGTTCGTTCTCAGAGGAAGGAAAATTGAGGTGGAGCAGAATAATATAAGAACAAAATATTATGTGATGGGAAAACCAAGAGAGAAACTTCCCTGGATATAGAAAAGTCAGTGAAGAATTGTCTGGAAACACCAGACTTCCAGAAGATAAACAAGGATCTTCCTTGTTGAAAGCTGACAAATTGCTTAGCAGTGCCACCTGTCCGAGCAAAAGCTGTTACCAGGAAGAATGCAAAGGAAGCATTCCCGGTCCTTTAGTATAAATTGCCATTTTAATCATGCTGCTGAAGGGAAGGAAGAAGAATGATTTTGAAGTGGAAGGAGGTTGGTGAAGTTGCCTTTAAACTTACCCCACGCTGGGATGAAGGCTGGGAGAGTGACAGCCAGGACCTGCCAAGCATGAGGTGAGTGACAGATAGCCTTCCTCAGCTGCACAAACTGCTCCAACATGTGTATCACCTTGCATCCCTGCTCTGCCACCCTGTGCTGGATGGGCAGTGAGTCTGGGATGGGCTCTGCTCCCCTTCACCCCATGGGAAGGTGGTGAGGTCTGCAGTCCTGCTGCAGATGGGAAGAGGATGAGGTCCATGCTGGTGCCTGCCTGCTATGCAGGAACATAAACTTCTCCTTGGCTCTGCTGGCCCAGGAGCACTTTGCTGTTGTAGCACAGGGCTGGAGGAGGATAGTAATTTGAGGGGTCAGGAGGGTGCCAGCTGCTGTACTAACGCATATATGGAAATTATACAGTAATGTTCCTATTTTCATTTATTAAACAAACCCAAAGTAAATAACTTTTCCTTTTCTTCAGCTATCATTTTGCTAAAAATACCAAATGAACTAATCCTCTAAATATTTTCATAATGTTCATCTCTGAATCAGTCTCCTAAATCTAAGTTTCAAGGAGCTGACAGTTAGTTCAGGAATTTCTTGTTTACTGAAACTGGTCTGTTCCCCATCTTCTCATCTCGATGCAGAGGAGCAGATATGTGGGACTGGAAACACTGGCTCCCCAGAAGGATGGATGCTGGGCCTGCACCCAAGGTACACCACCCACCCTGGCAGCAAATGGCACCATCCCAGACTTTACAAGACCTCCCACTTTCCCCTTTCCACTGCAGCTGGCCAGCATGGAGCTGGGGGAGCAGCGATGCGGTGCCATCCCTTGTCTGTGGTTGATAATGTCCCTTCATCATCCAGCAGCCTAAGCTCTTGGCAACTGCATGTCTGCAAGGGCTGAGTCAAGGGTTGCACTCCTGCTGACACCAGCTGCAGTGGGAGCAGCCTTGCGGCAGGAAGAAGAGTTTTTGCAGATAATGCCTTCCAGTTTGTGGTGCCCAGGGCTTTCTGCCTGCTGCATCCTAGTGACACTGCCAGGGACCACCTCTCCAAGTTTCCTGGTCGCTGCACTCCCCTTACACAGGGCCCTCTGCCAAGGCCTGGGTTTGGTGACTGAAAGGTCAGCCTAGAAATATAGAATTCACCTCAGGGACTTCCTTTGCCACCTACACTATTTTGCCTGGGCCAGCTCCCCATGATACAGAGGTTACACTTTCCATCCAGTCACTGCATGGGAAAATGACTGCTGCACCCTTTTCAGATACACTCAGCTTGAGCAGCCTTTGTTTCAGTTCATCTATTTAGTCAGGATCTGGGGATCTTAGACCAATGTAAACCATTTCTTAATTTTTAAATTTGTTGAATCATTCTTGCTTTGCATCTCAATATCCGATATTTACATCTTTATGTTTTTTCCTTAAATACACTCAGATACACTCAGGAACATTTTGCGAGGGAAAGGCAAATATAATAAATCCAGTGTAACAAATACACTGACATTTAAAATCAAATAAACATTAAAACAACTGAGTAACTGAAGTACCCTGTGGTAGGGCCACATACCCAAAAATGTCCATTTTAAGTGGTCTGCCAAGAGTTGGATTGTGAACAGAGAGCATGTTCATCCAGCTAAGCTGCCTGATGAGAGTAGTTTAGTCCCTCTTCCTATTAATAAAGCATGAGGTTGAGAACCCAGCTGTGAAGATTTCCTTTGGGTTGGTATTGTGCAGTCAGGACAAAGGACACGATGCCATAGCAGAAATAAACTGCAAAAACAGAGTGAACTATAAATAGATTGTAACTGCTAAGAGTTTCCAAAAACAATGACAGGGAGAAGAGAAAGGCACTGAGAAATTACCAGTTCCTGTCCATCCTTCCTGGATGACCTGAACTTTCACTGGTCCATTTGGAATGTGCTGGGTCTCTGCTGCTGCTCTGAACTCACCCTGATCCTGCAGCTTTTTTTAGTTTCTGCAGAGATGTTTCTCAGTTCTTTTTCAGGGGCGTTAAAAAGAATTTGCTATTGTCTTGGAAAGACAGAAACAAGAAATCTGTTGAGATTAGATAATTTTTCACATAAATATGAAGCGTATATTTATTCTCCCATGCATGTGGACTTCGATCAACTGCATTTTAAGGCTCATGGGGTATTTTGAACCTGAATTCTCTTCTACATCAGATCATACTGCTTCTACCCAAAGCTGCCCATAAGATGGACAGTCGTGGTCCAGGGGAATTTCTCTGTCACTTTCTTCTCACATATATGAATGCTGGCATTTTTGTTACACTGGCCACAGTGTGGTCTTTTACATTCCCGAGAATTCCCAGCCAAAAAAATGTGATAGAATGGCCAAAAAAAAAAAAAATATAAAAAGGCTTGTTGGGAATACTGAATATAACAGTAAAACTGAGAAATAGTATGAAAGTGTATAATACAGTCCAATGTTAAAAACGATGCAAGGGGTTNCAAAAAAAAAAAAAATATAAAAAGGCTTGTTGGGAATACTGAATATAACAGTAAAACTGAGAAATAGTATGAAAGTGTATAATACAGTCCAATGTTAAAAACGATGCAAGGGGTTTCATGTGGTTTTTTTTTCTCCTTTTTTTTTAATAGAATTTCCCCTTCAGAAATAGCTTGGGAACTATATAGCTAGAGAGGGGCATGCTCAGAGCTCTTCATTGCACTGACATCATCATTGATAAGATTTAGAAGTTTTGTCTCTATTCTCATGAAATGGAACTAGAAACTTAAAGCAAAGTCCTTTCATTAGTATTTAGAAATGTTGGCTTCCAAGCTTATTGGAAACTGAGTCAAAGAGGAGGGATGTGCAACAGTGAGGAAATCACAAACAGAACCTATGTGATTTTTTCTGACTTTCCAAGCAGAACTTGAGGCACGTGCAGCTGAGAGAAGAAGCAACCTTGTGATTTACACCTGTCTGATAACACGGAACATTTTCATTTTATTAAGCCTTTACACCCATCTCTGGAAATATACCTTGTTTGTTCCATTGTGTAAAATATCCTCTGGTGAACTTGGCTTGTCTTATCTTGTGGCTGAAATGCTTGCTTATTCTGAGTCATTAGCAAGGATCCTGATAAACATGCTGTGGAATTCATGGCACATTTATCTGAACAGGAAGGTAGAGCCTGGTGTAACCTCTTCACTGGCCTCCAGGGTGACCGGGTGAAAAGAAAAATTATGACAGAAGCCACACATAGACTGTGAAAATTAGTATGTAAGTATCCTTTTTCCTCTGGCTGCCTTTCCTTCAGCTGGGCTTGACAAAACTGGCGAGCTTCCTTTGGGTTGCTGAGCCTGTCTCAGATCCTGAGTTGAAATCCTGGCAAACAGGTGTTCCCACATCTGTGTGCAGGGACACATTGCTGCTGCTTTCCCTCAGCATGCTAAGAGTCAAGCCATCATCTGCAAGTACCCAAATGTGTGGTACCTGATATTCTCCAACAGGCAAAGCTGAGTGGTACACAACCACCATGGGGGTGAAACAGCATTGGATTTGGGTGATAAAGCACAGGCTCAGCAGGATCCTATTTGCCTTGAGCAGACACTGCTTCACCCCAAGAGAGAGCCTGTGCAAGGAAAGGGTGGGGTGTCAGGGAGGGAGACCTGGTGGCTTGGGAGGGAATGAGCCTGGGGGAGCCCCAGGGGCTGTTGGCACTTAAACCCCATGTGACCCCCACCTTCTGCCCCTTGGCAGAGGAGGGAAAAGCTGAGGGTGTGAGAATGAGCACACACTGCAGATTTAGGATGGCTTCCTCAAAATGACAGATACAGGCTGTCTTCAAAGTGGTCACTACTGATCTGATTTTTCCTATCCTATGAGGAGAGAAACAGAAACCTCTTTGCTACTGTTTTGCTTTTCCTTTCACTCTCCATGTTTTTTTCCCCTCATTTCAATTTTCCCTTCTTTCTCCATGTCTCTATTTTCTTCTGCTGTTTCAGCTGCCATCTTAGCAATGAGCACAGATTACTCTGGTTGTTGCATTCTACAGTTCCAAGTACTACATTTATTTATATTTGTTCCTGGGATCAAGATGGTAAAAATAGCTTACAGTCCATGGAAATACTGAAGGAGGGGAGTATAATGTGTTGTGCATGGCTTTAATGAATTGCCAAAAGGTGGAAACCCTGTTGATTGGAATTGACTTTTCCCACGTCTCAAATTCAGCCTACAGCTCACCAAGCTGATCTGGAGGCCTGGGAAAGGACATATTTCATTGAGTACGTTTCCCACCTTTTACAAAGAAAAAGAGGAAATCTGGAAGAGGAAGAGGGAGATAAAAGAAGAAGATGAAAGTGGGTGTGGGAGGAAGAAGAAAGATTAATAAAGTGAAGGGAAAAAAGCCAACAGCAACAAAAGCCAAAATATGGGAACTATCGGAGAAAAAGCTACATTGTAATTTAGTGTCCTGACCTGGAATGTAATTGTACCACGTGTGGGAGAGGGGGGCCTCATCATCTCTCACTGCCCCATAAAGTGGTCTCACTCTGATCTTAAAAAAATCCACTATTTATTTAATCTCCAAAACTGACTTCTCCAAAACTGACCCTTTTAATTCTTGCCATCTTCTGCTGTGAACCAAGCCTTGCCATTAACATCTGTGCAATGTGCTTTGAGCTGGTTGCAATGTGCTTTGCCTGGTTCCCTGCTGTGGGGTCTCCAGCAAGCAGAGGCTCAGGTAGTCCTCATATGCAGGGCTGTGGAGATCCCCAGCCCTTCTCCTGGCAAGGAGAGTGGAAGAAAAGGCTGGTGTAGGCAGTCTCCTAGGTGTGAAGCTGACTGGTTTGCACCCTTGCTGCTTAGGGCTATCTAGTCTTAGCAGTTTTGTTTGGGGGACAAATATTTGGTACAATATGATGCTGCATCGAGTGAGATAACAAGCAGAGTGGATGATTGCTGCCCAAGCTTGTTCACAGGCACCCTTTTATTCAGCAAGAGGCATGTGTCTGTATGGATCTGTTGGATCTTTATAGTAATAACAGGACAGGTGGTCTTAGAGCTTTTATTTCAGCACAGCAGCCTCATTGCAGAGTGAGACATGGGAGATGGTGAAAGCTCTCGCCATAACAACAACAGCTGAAATTTTCTTAATGAAAAGATATTTTAAAAAGATTTCTAGCCAAGAGGATACTGTTAAAAGCTTACAGGCATTTTCTTAAGCCAATTACTAAAGTTACACGTGCATCTTGCTTTTAACAATGCTAGCTTGTTGTTAGCTTTAAAACAATGGATAAAGCTTCATTATTAAACTTACATTTTTTATTATCTTGCTTAACATAATTTCTAAGGCCTATTTCTACACAGCTTAAAAACACATTTATTGTTTCTTGTCCTTGTATATCTGTATTCTTGCATTCTTCTATTCTGAGTTTTGCTTTCACATAGCTTCTGAGAGTTTTCTACCTTTTCTATTTCCCACAGGATCTTAAACCTGGGTTGTGGTTTTCTGCATAACTTTATCATGGAACTGCATAACTTTATTAGTGCTGTTATGTAGGATGTGCCTGCAGACTGGGTGATGTCACTGCCCCACTGCTGACAGTGTTCCAAGAAGGACTTTGAGATTTTTAAGTGATTATCTGATGCACTGGGCATTGCAGTAAAGTTTTAACTTTCCAGGATTCAGTTAGAGTAGATATTGATCAAAATGTCTCATGCTGTCATCCAAGCATGTATAAATGGTAGTCTAGTGCCACATGTGTACAGGGAGTGTATGTGCCATCCTCTCTAGACTGACTACATGGTTTTCATTCCTTGTCCAAAATAGCTGTGACATTTGGGCTGCTAAATAGAGCTCCAAATGAAGATGCCTGTGATTGTAATTTAGTTGTACTTCTATATCTCTTTTTTTCTCTGCTCCCCTTTCATCACCACTTCTGCATCTGCTCTTTCCCTGGCTCGGTCCCTTTACACTCTTCCCCTTCCTTCTTTCTGTTCTCTGCATCTATTTTTACTGCTCCTGCTCTTCTCATCAGTCAACATCTTCCTTGGCTTTTCCCAGTAACAAAGAGCATAATTTTTTACTGTATGCATAGGATAGAATGTTTAAAATGATGACCCAGAGATACAGTTATATGCTTTCTGTATAAACCCATCATCTTCCTGTCCTTAGATATGCTCAGCTCTTGCAGCACATGAAGCTGAAGTTCCAGGAAAATAATTCAGAAGCCAGGAATTGCTTGCTGTAGAATAAATGCAGTAAAGCACACTCTCATGCATCTGATGATATTTTAGATTTCTTTGCCAAACTGGAGTCTTGGAGTACACTGATATGGTGGCAAATACTGATACACTGTTTTTGGACAGAGAAATTAAAATAGAGATTAACACTGAGAAACCAAGTTTGCCATGGTATCATGTGTGCCAGGTGGTGAAAATTATTTTAATGAATGAATCCTTGCCTCTATGACTAGCAGTGTAGCTGCACAGAATTTTAGGGAGAATCCCAGATGTCCTCTGCCTTGCACTTAGCACTGGTCTCTCTCAGGCTTTCTGGCTTCTGGTCTGACAAATTGCAATGCATGTGCTGTCCATGACCACAGCATAATGGGCAGGAAGGGATGTGTGAAATTTTGACAATGGGCTACTAGACCATTGTCCACAGAGAGAGAATGCA
>VXBI01000284.1:65393-137265 GCA_013397375.1 Toxostoma redivivum | reverse complement strand
ACTTGTTATTTATTTAAAAGGAGAAAAAAAAATTGCCAGGTGAGAAATCCAAATTCCAAGCACGGTAATTTTAGAGGACAGATCATCTGGCTGTAAAGTCAAGGGCAGCCTCCTATAAATCTCACGCACATCTGTGTTTGAAGCCTACCAGTTACCATGGCTACCATGACATTGCTAGTCTTATTTATAGCCCTGCGCTATATATATATTGCTTTCCAGAAGGCATAAAAGGGAGAGCTGACTGTGAAGGATCTGGGAATTGCACATTAAAATGGAGACATAGGGGGAATAAAGCTAATTAAAGAGGGGCTGCCGGGGTTGGATGTTGGCTTTTGCAGTGTCAGCCCGTGACACTGTGCTCATGCCACAGAGGCAGCGGGACAGAGGTGGCCCTGTGGCTCCTTCACCCCGTGTCTGCTCCAAGGACACCCGTGGCATCCCTTGGCATCTCCAGGGCAGGATTCCCAGTGCTGCTCGGTGTTCCCAAAGGGCAGAAGGGAGCCTGTGGGAGCTGATGGGCAATGCAGGTGGGAGAAGTGTTGGGAATGGGAGAGTCCACCTCTGGTGTCAGTGTCCCTCAGGGCTGTGCCTGGGGACCCGCAGCTGCACAAAGGATGGATGGATGGATGGATGCACAAAGGTCGCGCTGCACGCTGCTCTCTCCCAAAAGGATCTGAATTGGCTTCCCTTTCTCCTTGGAGCAGACTGTAACATACATGTGAGGAGTCATATGTGTGGGCATGGATGTATATATATANGGAAGAAGGTAAGGAACAAAGGAAGGAATTAATTTTTAATAAATGCTTCCCCAGTTTTTAATCTAATGACACTTCCAAGAATGAGGGTGCTGCCTAGGTCACCTGCCAGCCCCAAGGGCAGTTTCAGCCACCCACGAGTAAATCAATAATATAAATATAAAATGTAAAGGGAAGGCCTTGAAAAGGATAAACAACAACTTTGNATAAAGCTAATTAAAGAGGGGCTGCCGGGGTTGGATGTTGGCTTTTGCAGTGTCAGCCCGTGACACTGTGCTCATGCCACAGAGGCAGCGGGACAGAGGTGGCCCTGTGGCTCCTTCACCCCGTGTCTGCTCCAAGGACACCCGTGGCATCCCTTGGCATCTCCAGGGCAGGATTCCCAGTGCTGCTCGGTGTTCCCAAAGGGCAGAAGGGAGCCTGTGGGAGCTGATGGGCAATGCAGGTGGGAGAAGTGTTGGGAATGGGAGAGTCCACCTCTGGTGTCAGTGTCCCTCAGGGCTGTGCCTGGGGACCCGCAGCTGCACAAAGGATGGATGGATGGATGGATGCACAAAGGTCGCGCTGCACGCTGCTCTCTCCCAAAAGGATCTGAATTGGCTTCCCTTTCTCCTTGGAGCAGACTGTAACATACATGTGAGGAGTCATATGTGTGGGCATGGATGTATATATATAGGGGTGTGTGTGTGGGTGTGTGTGTATATATGTGTATATATGCATACATATGCCAAAGAATATATAATTTGTTATGAGGAATGAGAAAAAATGAAGTCGATGACAACATTTGTGGTTTGTGGAGTAACTGCCTCGTAATATGGGATGAAGAGAAGCTNGCATCTGCAATTAAAAAAAAAAAATAACAGACATGAGGGGCTTAAATAGTGTCTTCTAAAAAATATTCAGGATCAATAATATCGATGCAGCTGCAAACAAAAATTCTGATTGAGGATTTGCTCAGACTACAGCTGAGCGGAAACCTCTCTGGGAAGCAGCTGCAAAAGAGGCCATATTGCCTTACTTAAGAGCTTGCACCACCGTTTCAAGACCACCTCTTTAACAGTGAGTGTTTTGCTGATTAAAGACCTGTGGGAATGAGTGGAAACTGATGCCTGTGGAAAAAAATTGACTAAAGCCTGACCTAAACAAGAAGGGAGAGGTATTCTGTGACTCTGGCAATGACATTGAGATGTCCCTTCCAGTAATTGTATGGACCTTAACTGGCATTGATCCTGACACTGAAATATTTTAAAGATACATTATTTACTTGTTTTTGAAAGCTCCATTATTAGTGCTATCTATTTAGCTGCTTTTAGAACTGTAAAGACAGGTAATCCAAAACTCTTAGACTGTTTTGACAGGGAAAGACAAAAAAGCAGACAAGTAAACCTCCTTGCGAACTGGCATTTAATAAAACAATCCCTGCTCTGTGGTGTGCTTGGGAATAATTTCCACTTCATTTCCAGTTTCCTTTTCCTCTTTGATGTCCGCAGGCTAAGATTGAATTTTATTCCTCATTATTAGGGGTACAGATAGGACCAGGTGGGGAGGAGGGGAAAAAACCCTGAAAACAACCCAATGAAAAGATATTAACATGAAGGAGAGAATAAACCAGAACTAGACCCTGTTCTTATTAATTTTAAAGACATTTTTCACAAAACCAGAAAATTTTCCCTCTTAAGTCACAAAATCCAGGAACGGAATGTCCTAATAAAATAACATGGATGCATTGTGGCTGAACTTCAGGATGTATTATGATGTCGTGGTTATGCGTCCACATAGATTTTGCTCCTCAGCAGCTACTTATGCCATGTCCATACAAAAGCAGATATTACAGTATCATAGCACCTTTCTTGTTGTCTGCAAATTACTAGATGGCCTAATGCCACTGCGAGCTTTTGTAGTACTGTTTTTTATCTTATTGATTAAACATAAATTATTGAGGAAAGTAGCTTAGGAAACTCCATGGGAGCAGAGGTGTAACTAGAGGCTGTCTGTCACTGAATGTGATACTTCTGACCTAATAATTTGATATAATGGTTATAATCCAGGATACTTCTCTAAAAGTCTAACATTTGGAATCATAGAAGCATAAAATGGTTTGGATTGTAGGGCTCTTTAAAGATCATTTGGTTCCAGCTACCAGCACCACCCAGTGCCCCACCTTGGGGCCATGCACTAGATTAGGTTGCTCAGGGCCCCATCCAACCTATTTTAAGATTTTGGATTCAGGACTAAGGATCTACTTTTACTCAATGCCCTGCCAGACACACGAGAGAGGGAGTGGGAGAATCCATGTACCAAAAGGAGAACAGATAAATCTTGAGGTGGCAGCACCAAGTATAGCTTTTGCATTCAGTTGTACCTGTGCAAGAAAAGGGAGGAGGGGAAATCACTGAAGCTGGAATTCAAATGGCTTTACATCAGCCTAAGTTGATTTTGTTTTTAATTTTTGTTTTTACAGGTAAACTCTATGGGAAGCAATATTCCAGTAGGGTTCTATGCGAAAGTGATTCCTCTCGCAACTATTCTAAAACATACTGACTTTTTGATAATGAATAATGTTTTGCTTCACATTTTTGAGTTGCACATATATGAGCCTTCCTAATCTCCACAGTTCTGGTTATGAAAGAAAGTGGACTTTTAATGGAATCCTTGAGGATACAAGGTGCCACATTCTCAGAAATTCAGTCAGAAAATCTCGGACCCTAACCCCAGAAGACATATTGCACTTGTCCTCTTGAGGCATAGAATTTCTTCCTTTCAGCCTTGTGCAACCCTCTGATCTTTTAAACTTGTCCACAAGAACATGCACTTTGGAAAATTAGGTGCTGCTGGGCATGATCTGGGATGCTGTGTCAGCTTCAGCAGCTGGAGGCCATTAGCTACTATGGTTGACATTGTGTTTCCATTCCACAGTCATCCCCTTTTCACAGAATTCAGAGTAAAAAGAAGTGGGGATGCAGATGTTACCAGCTGTTTGCAGCGCCAGCGCAGGCTGAGTGCTGCAGGCACTTCCTATGCTGTAGCTCAGACCTGGTTTTAATGCTGGAGGCAGAAAGACAGAGAACAGTTTAGCTATATAGTCAATCAATTCTTGGTTTATTGAAGAGAATTTAGAGAGGGTTTGCTTTCCATAAAATTTGAAGTGTTAACTTAGGGCTTGAAGTGAAATCTCCTTAGATATTTGGGCTTGATGGTGAAAGGCTATTAATAAAATGTGTGAATTCTACCTTCTGGAATGAACAGCAATGTTTAGTGCCAGTACTATAAAGCTACCCATAGTCTCCATTTTTCAATGAAGACTTTATTATCAGACTGCTGAGATATCTTTTAGTAGTCTGACTGATTTTAATCAGGAGTCAGAAGAGGCAGCTTTCAGATGCGAAAGATTAAATACTAAAAAAAAGGAATACGGTGGACACTCAAGTTTTATAACACAGTAGCTATACACTATTAGGTCTATAACATACATGCCTTGCCATTTCATTGCTTTGGAGTAAGAAGAATTTTTGTATAGTGCTACATTCTTCTCAGTATGCCAAGAAAGTAAACTTACCTTCCCACTATTCTTCAATAATTTCCCATCTATTCCTGTATATTGATCTCTCATCTTACCTGGACAAGCTCTGTTTTGCAGGTTCATAGGTTTCCACTCAGTCCTCAGAATGTAGCACTCAGAATAATTCCACCAGAAAACTGGTCCTGTTGCTCCCCAGTGAAACCCTTTAACAAAGCATTGCATAGTGCAAACAGTGGACATCTGCCATGATAAACTCTGAGACTGAAAAAGGCAAGTGTGCACATTTCAAATGTTCAATCATGTAGTGAAACCAGTAAATCTAAAATAAATGTTAAGATACTCAAACATTACTGTAAGCAGACAACAGCATGTGAAGCAAACCTGCATATAAATTTTTGTTTCGACAGCTGAAGTGGCATAAACCAATGTAGATGACTCAAGAGAAGTACCAGAAAGTGCCAAAGAGCTGGAAGAAAATGAAACATTTTTCTCTACTCTTGGAAGCTGCAGGAAATCCTTGAAATTAGAGCTCCAGGTCTGTAGTTTTTCTTGTAGACTTTGACTTTTCTCTTGGAAGTGTTACTCAGTTTGGTGCTTTACTTTTGCAGAATTACTGCTGTTCCCTGCTTTTGCCATCACCCTTTTTACCAATGTCAACTCTTTAGCATTAGGTACCCATTCAGCAGTATTTGGACTTTTACAGTGTTTATAATCTTTGTCAGAACAAATAGAAGAAAATAATTTACTTATGCAGTGCTCCATTTCTAGTCAACAACCCTTCCATGCTACTTGGCAAGCTGTCTGTGTGATCATTAGAAGCTGATATAGGACATCCAAAGTGACTCCATCTGGCCTTGTATCCACTCAGCCAATACTCAGAGACTGATCTAACCTTTAGTGAATATTAAAGCTGCCTCAGGGCATGCAAATTTATGTTGTCAAGGAAGGTTTCCCTATAGATCTGCTGAAGATGCCCAGGTCCCAATTGTGCTTCAGCTTTGCATTTGATGAACATAAAACTTCTTCCATGACAATCTCTGCCAAAATTCTCAAAGGTGTAATTTCTGTGGCATGGAGGAATTATAGGTATAGGTGTATATATATATGTCAGTCTCTCTGTTGGCAACAGGGATATCCTGCAAAACCTCTGACTTGGTAACTTGGGTTACAGAATTAGTCATATGTTGATTTACTTGAATTTCCCAAACTGTTTCTTCCTTCCACTTTTAAAAATATATCCATCATTTATTAAGAGTCCTGTAAAAAGGACTCCTACCTTCACAGTAAGTTTTTGCCAGTATTGTTATCCTGAAAGCAAAAAGCAAAAGCTAGTGCTCTGGAGCTACTAAATGTTGACAGGCAACACCAAAGCAAACTTATCAAAAGTCTCTTTTCCAAAAGATTTCTTTTTCTAACTGGATCTGGGAGAACAGCTTATTCGTCTGATGGGTCAATAGAGCAGTTTGACAAACATGTTTTTACTGTTTTTTCCAAACTCAAATGGTGTATTTCATCGGGGGGAAAAGAGTGAGCAGCAGGGAAAAGTCACAGATTTTGGGAAGAGATGAAGAATTATTTTAAATATATATCATATCTAGGAAGAATCCTAGTGTCAGGATCTTTGGAAAGAGATGATCTTTAAGGTCCATTCAAAAATGAGTCATTGAAATGGCATGTGTTAGACTGGAGAAATGCAGGTGCCCCACATATTGAGCAGCCCTGGTCCCGTGTCTCTTCTGACACTGCGATTTGCTGCAAGTTGACTTTCCTGATGACAGAGATCTCTGTGAGCTGTCTTTCTCACATTGCTGGGTATCATTCTCCTTTTTTCTTAGATGGAAATATCTGCTTCTCACTCCCCTCTTCATAAAATCAAACAGGAGCTTTGCTGTGCAAATACCTAACTAATGAAAACCCCAGCACTTACATCCAACCTTGACATCATGAAAAAGTCAGACTAACAAAAGAAAAATTTGAAAAGACAGACTGTCTTTTTGTTAGGACAGCAATGGTAAGACTTCACCCTAGGAAGGGATTAAGGACAGTTGATAAAATCATAACAACAACTTAGACAACAAAGTGATCAAAGGGCTTAGTTAACAACAGAAGTAATTGCTTGTCTAAGCACAGACTGTGTCTGTTATGCCCTATAAAGAGTAATTGCAAATGAAATAATTTTAACCTCCAGTCTCCTGAGACATCATTGAGAGTGAGGTTGTATGGTGCCTTATCCTTGACCAAAAAAACACATGTTTTAATTTGGGAGCACTGTACTGCAACTGCTGCCTCCTTGAAGATCACTGGGAAGTGGACAATTCATTTAGCAAGATAGTTTAAGTTGTCAGTGCAGCCCTTAGCTCTGCTTCTAAGATTTACTCAATATAGCTGATGCTGTGAGCATGATTACCAGCCAGCAGAAAGGAGGTATAGATGTTGCAGCTGAGATCCAGGTATGCAGAGAAACATATTTTCCTAAGCAAGTAGATTAATCTTTCATCCATCTTAATTATTTTAGGAGTATCAGTGACTTAATCAAGATGACTGTGTAAAGTATCACATTTACAAAACAGAGACACTACTTTTTTTTTTTCTTTTCATATTAAGTATAGTGGTAAACAGCTGAGGAAGGGGAAGAATTAAGTCTACTTTCGCAACACCTCCTTCCCCAGTTTTTTGTCTGTGACCCATAGGGAATGAGCTACTCTGTGCTTCTGCTAGTATCTGACAGCTGTGCATTTGACAGAATCCCCTTCTTCTGTGCAGTGTGTCCCCTACTTTTAGATAAAAAAATGACTACCACATAGTGCATCCCCATGTGCACATATTAGGTCAAAGCAGCAAATCAAATTATGGGTTTATTGGAGTGCATGTAGGAAAAAGGGGGGGATGAGAACAGTGTAGGAAGAAGAAAGATACAGGATAGTTATTCCCATATGAGATGCTGGTTAAAACTAATATATGATACTAGGAAAGGAGGGAAAGGCAAAAGTATTATCTGGGACAAGTTGGGGAAAGCTGAATGTTGATCATACTCTAGGATGATATTTGCAATGAAACATTTTCATGCAAGAATATTCTCTCTTTCTTGTGCTCTCTGGATTGTAATTCAGCATATTCTTGACTAGCCTGTGCTCTGCTTCTGTAACAGGAGGCATCTGCTAGCATACAGCACCTTTCTTGCCCTTTCTTGTGTGTTCTGGCGCTGCTTTCATGCGAAAGGTGCACATCCTAAGCCCTTGTTTGTTTCTGACTTACTTCCCTGCTTACTGATTTATGTATTCTTCAGGCTACAGCTTGGTCTTCTTGGTTTCTCAGGCATAGAAGTTTCCATGGTAACCTCGTGAGTGGAGGTAAAACCGTAGCGGAAATCAGCATTCAGCCAAGGAGCTGCCGATGTGCAGGAAACTGCCCAGGACCAGGTTATGAAACATTTGGGCATGGTAAGTGCAGGTCCCAGCTGGGGCATTTGTGGCTTGCTCTTTTACATTTCCTGCCTTCTCCCTGCTGCCCCCCCTCTTCCTCTCCCCAGACCTAGTACACCACCCCAAGTGTAGCACCTCAGTGATGAGACACTGGCTGTGGGTGTCCTAAGGCTGCCTGCCAAGTCCACACTATCATCCCTGGAGGGTTTACTACTGTGGCAGAAAGAGATGAGCCCCTCAGCTGGTACTACCACCCCTGCTGAACTGCAGCTTATCGGCTCATATTGGACCCTGGATTCACTTTGGAGGAATGCAGATTCAGAGGTTGTGATCTGTCACCTTGTGGCAGTGTGCAACAGAAGTCTAAGCCAGGGAGGAGCCAGTCCTCTTGTTTCAGGTGTTTGTACTCCTGCCAATAAACTCACTGGATCATTCGCTCTTTACAGATAGCCATGAGTGTTGAAAATTTCCTTATAGAATCATAAAATAGTTTAGGCTGGAGGGAACCTTTAGAGTCCCATCAGTCCAACCCCCCCGGCCATGGGACTTGGACACTTTTCAGTAGCTCAGGTTGCTTGGACTCCCATCCAGCCTGATCTGGAATGTTTCCTGGAAATGGTCACCCACATCTGCTCTGACCAATCTGTGCAACTTTTTCACTATCCACATAATAAAAAATATTTTCCCTATATCTAGTCTAAATCTACATTCTTTTAGTTCGAAATTACTAGTTCTTGTCCTACCCCTACTGGCCCTACTGAAAATCAGTCCTCATCTTTCTTACAAGCCACCCTTAACTACTGAGAGGCTGCAAGAAGGTCTCCCTGAAGACTTCTCCAGGTTAAATAATCCAAACTCCCTCTTTCACAGCTTTGTCACAGCTTAAAGAGAAAGAGTACATGGATTTCGAGCTTGTATTTCCTTGTGCTTCTGCTCCCAAGAATCACTGCAAGCTGAGCACATAGCTGGCCCAACATGATAGAACTTTGCTGGTCAAGTTTTTGGAAGAGGTTTTTTTGAAAAATGCACTGGGCACCCAAAGGAATGGTAGAATTTATTAAAATATGAAAACAGCCCAGGCTGTCCAAGTGAAACTTGGTAGCAGCTCCACAGCAAAACCTGGCACAGTGACACCACTAATAAGAGAAAGACAAGAAACTGGTAATTATCCACTCCACTTGCAGTGCCAAGCAGATCTACTTGTTTACAGAATCACAGAATCATTTAGTTTGGAAAAGACCTTTGAGATCAAGTCCAACCTATGACCCAACACTGCCTTGTCAATCACACCACGGTGTTGAGTACCACATCCAGTCTTTCCTTAAACATCTCCCACAACTGTGACTCCACCTCCTCCCTGTACAGCCCCTTCCAGGGTCTTACTAACCCTTTCTGTGAAGAATTGCTTCCTAATGTCTGTAGGAGTCGATCTGGAGTTTCCTTCATATACCTCATGACCTTTGTGAGGATAGAGGCTCTCCCAAGGATGTCCATGCACTTCTGGACAGGAGTTGTGNCTCTCCCTCTATCGCAAAACTGAGTTGTTGGCACTCAATAAAGTGCATTTTGCTTTGAGTAACTGATTTGTCCCCTGTTGTTTGCCTTTTTGCACCTCTGAGATCAAAACGAACCATCAGGACTCCCACCTGTATTAACAGTGGCTCATGACATGTCCAACCTACACCTCCCCTTGTACAGCTTAAGGCTGTGTCCTATTGTCCTTTCCCTTGTAACCTGGGAGCTGAACCTGACCCCCACCTGCTGCACCCTCCTGTCAGGGAATTGTCAAGAGTGATAATAACATCTCCTCTGAGCCTCCCTTCTCCAGGCTGAGCTCCCCCAACTCCCTCAGGTGCTCACAGGACTTGTGCTCCAGCTCTCTCTTCAGCCTCGTTGCTCTTCTCTGAACATGCTCCAGCGCCACAGTGTCCTTCCTAAACTGAGGGGCCTAGAACTGGACACAGCACTCAAGGTGTGGCCCAATCAGTGTCAAATTCAGGGGGAGAATTTCCTCCCTGCTCTTGCTGGCCACACCATTCCTGATCCAAGGCAGGATGCCATTTGCCTTCTTGGCCACATGGACTCACTGCTGGCTCATGTTCAGCAGCTGTTTAGGCACTGTCAGGAGGGTTAAGTTGTAAGGAGAACTGCTGCCTCTTTCCAACATACACTTTTCCACACTTGGAGTACTTGGTGGTCTCCTTAAACCCAATGTGTCCTAATGAAGGTGACCGTAGCTCCTCAGGAACACCAGGGCTGTTCCCAGCTTTGGCTTTCTTACTGCTTGTCTTTTACCAGTGACAGCATGTGCAATCAGTGGAAGAGGAATTGTGTTCAAACATATTCTGACATTTATTCTCTCGTGAATCTCAGAGTATTTTCTAGCAGCAACACAAAGTCTTCTATGTTTTTTTCTCATTTTAGGAAGTTGTTCAGCAGCAGCATTTTCAACAGTTCTTTTTAAAGATCATTATCTGCTTATTTGCTATTTCTCCTGCATGATCTGCTTAAACTCAAAAATCTAGAGAAATCATGAGGGAAAAACATTAAGAATTTCTGGAACTCTAGGGAATATTTGGAGTCATTCAATTCAGATTTATTTTAACTACAATTCTTAGTTCTCTGTATGCTATGCCAAAAGCAAACCTAGTTGTGGAACAGTCTGGGAATATCCTGGAATATCCCCTTCCCTATCCCTCCAGGGCTGGCTGCCAGCTACCAGCAGACATCACCTACAGGCATGCCTATTTTTGGAGATCTCTTTTGTTGTGGAAGCAAGTAATCAAGCTAAAGAAGAATGGTTTTCCTGTCCTGAAATGTACTTCTAGGAATACACTGTCATTACCAAACTGTGAAAGTACTTTGGCCTGATTTCTCAATACATTAGGGCTCCTCCAGATCCAGTAACTGGCTAATCAGCTCTGAAGAGGGATGGAGTGTTAATAACTTTCAAACTTTTCATCACTGGACCCACTCCTTCTCAGAAGGGGAGAGGTCAAATAGCTCTGATATTCTGCAGTACACAGTAGAATATCTGACCATGTGAGAGCAAGGCAGTGAGAAAGACTTGCTATGGTCAATGGGGGAAAGGCTGCAGCAGGAACTCTCCATCAAGAATATATATAAATTGAAAGAAAATTATGTCTCTGAGGTGTTTTCTGAATGCTTTGTTATTCCCTAGTTCTGTTCTACCAGTGCATGATTTGCTTGCTCTGCAAACAAATTGGTATTACCACACAACTGACACAATGAAGTATCACTAATACACTAAACTGGAAACTTGTGTCTCCATCTGGCAGGGATTAGCCTCCAGAAAAGAGAACTATTTTTTGCATTAAATGCTAGAACAGCAATTATTCCTTACAATAAGGGCTGGGAAAATCAGACTACATTTCACTCCTCTGATGAGTGACAAGTTTCTCACTGTTATTGCTCTGATTGCTTGACCAAAATCTGCATTTTTGTAGGTCTCTTATGTCTACCCTTGAGCTGTCTCAGTAAAAAATGCACAAAACACTGTGTGATGTAACTTGGAGAGTGCAAAGCAAGGATTTTATTTTAATTATTGTGAGTATAGATTTATGCAACTGACAAGATGACAGAAATAGAAATACACCAAAAGATTTGACAGATATGCCATTGACGTAGGCGTATCAGTATATTCCTTTGTTTCTGTCTCCATCTTTACACTTTATGTTGCATTGGAAGAAGTGTGAAGCAGAGACACTCCTAGGAGCAGGGCTAAAGGACCACTGCCTTTTCAGTTTGGCCTTCATTTATGTTTCTAAAAAACACAGGTGCAAGCCATCTTCATTTTGACTGCATGGTGTCAGGGCGATTTTGCCTACAGACTTGAATTATTCTCCCTGGACACAGTCCATGAAGGTTTCTCTTCTCAAATTCAACATCTTATGGATACCAGGTCACCCAAAGTAGAATTTTGTTGTTTGATCCTCTCTGCATGGACACTAAAATTAGAGAACCAAAGCAGCCTGATGGAGATCTGCCTCCTCAGAATATTTATTGGTTTGCTCTGACATGCCCCATCACTTAACCTCAGCAGTGGAAAATGCTAAGCAGTTTGTCAGTGTTGGCACAAAAACCACTTTACACTGTGTCATTGTAGGTTTTTTCTTCTTTCTTGTGAAAGTTTGCTATAATATCTATAAATAAACTTGCAGTTAGAGCCTACACTGAAGCTGCCTGAAGCTTGAAGCTGCTCATGGTAGTAATAAATATGTCACCTGTTTCCTAATCAGTGTTCTTTTACCTTAACAGCTAATTAAGATACCGCACATAGTAGTACTTGTGCCAATTTTCAGAATGCTTTTTTCCGTGCTGGAACTAACGTAGCATGCAGGAGATGCCTTATGAACAAATTAATCTGTTGGCTTGGCATTACATTTTCATCCATTTCTGCAGGTTTATGTGACTTTCTTACTGCCTGAAAGATAGACAGGCCTGAAAGAAAAAAACCTTCCTTCTGAACCTCAGCTCTGACTTCTGAAGCTGCTCTGTGCTTTGGCAGCTGCAGGAAGAGGTTATGTCTGAATCCTGCAAAAATTTCCCTGGTAATTGAGGTGTGGAGCTGGATTCAGGGGTTTATTTGGGCTGCATACCAGATCTCTCTGACATAGAATGTTAGCTAGGGGGTTTATAGGTTTGTTAGGTTTTGTTTTAGTTTTAGTTTAGTTTAGTTTAGTTTTGTTTCATTTAGTTTAGTTTTGTTTTGTTTTCAGTGCTTATTGCTGTTCAAACAGAAAAAAAGTGGGGACTTGTACCTGGGAGCTGCAGTCCAAGACAGGTGCAGGCAGCATTTTGCAGACAAGTGAGTAGTTCAACAAACAGAGGAACTAGCAGTGCTACATTTTCTGAGTGTTTCTCTCCAAAGTGATTGATGCAGATTGGCATGATAACACAAGTGCTGGTGACAGCTTGGTTAGCAATTAAGAGTATTTATAAAATTTTCTCACCACCTGAATCTTGATTTATCATGTTTTCCTGCAGTCAGCATCCTTTTATCAGGGTCTGCATGATTCCTCTCTCCTGCACAGCCATCTACTAGTGGCTAGTCGCCTTATTTTCTCTCCTGCCAAATTGAAAAATATGATGGATGCAGAGCCTCAGGGAGCCATCCACAGCCCTCACTTTTGTAGCTAGGGTAGACAGAGTGGAAGCATAGGAGGTAGATAGATATGTTTGAACAGGGAGCAAGCAAAAAAAATCAAAACCTGATTGTGTTTCTTTGCTATCAGCTTTTTCTTTCTGGTCTTTAGGGATCTTGTGTGATTCAGCAGGCAGAGGCAACTAAAGGAAGAAAAAAAATTAGTGTATCTTGAACTGTTTAGTATTATTGTGTAGAAGAGAGTAAGAAATCATGAACAATTATTTTGATCTTAATGGAAATTTTCCTGGAAGTAGAATATTGGTTTAGTGCCATTCAAATGACACAATCAAATCAAGGGTATTAAAATGGGCAGTTGAATTGGATTACCTAAAGGATTCAGGGTGAAAGGAGGGTATCCTTAACAAGTATGAGTGATTATGTGAAATCTTTACTTGTGTTATTGCAAGAAATTGCACAAACCCACAAATGAAGTTGAGGTCAGCCAGAGCTAGGATGTCAGAATCTGAGTATAAATTGCATCAGAGGGAAAAGTCAAACACAAACCAACCAAAAAAATGAGTGTGAAGCAGTAGGATTAAGCAGTGTATGACTCTGATGGGCTTGTTGAAAGCAGTTTGAGGAGGTGTTGTGGTTTAACCCCAGCAGTCCAGACACACATAGCAGCTCACTCACTCCTCCGCCAGAGGAACTGAGGAAAAGAATCAAAAGGCTGAAAGCTGGAAAACTCATGGGTTGAGATACAGACAGCTTAATAGGGAATACAAAACCCATGCACACAAGTAGAGCAAAACAAGAATGAAATTCCCTGCTTCCCGGGGACAGGCAGGTGTTCAGCCATTCCCAGCAGGGCAGAGCTCTGTTAGATGTAATGGTGACTTGGGAAGATAAACACAAGAGAAACACCATCACTCCAAATGTCCCCCACTTCCTTCTTCTTCCCCCCACTGAGCATGATGCCATATGGTCTGGATGCCCTTTGGTCAGTTTGCATCACCTGTTCTGGGTCTGTCCCCTGCTGAACTCCCAGGTATTCCCAGGTGCTTCCCCAGGTGGCTGCAGGACAAGCAGAAAAAGCCTTGGCTCTGTGCAAACCCTGCTCAGCAATAACAAAACCATCTTTGTATTATCAGCCCTGTGTTCAGCACAAAGCCAAAACACAGCCTCATACATGCCCTTGGGAAGAAAAATAACTCTACCCTAGACACAATGAGCAGAAAACACTCTTCTGCAAGAAGGGATTCTGCAAGAATTCCTTGCAGAGTGATGTCTAGATGCTTCTCCATACTCCAGAGTAGGGAGCAGGATGAACTTTGCATGTACAGCTAACTGTGTTACCACTGGAGACTAAAACGGGCATACCGTTTCTGAAGCCAGAGAAACCCATTCACACCCAAACATATGAGCAGTGTGGCTGAGAAGGAAGCCAGTTGTCCCTGCTATCCCAAAGGACTAGGACAAAAAAAACCAAGAAACAACAGAGAGGCAATAAATGAGCAACCTTTAGTGAAAAATACTGGCAAGCAACAGGCTAAATTTTTCAGCTATGTAATCTGATACTTATCATACTGGTGCCAGAGTAAAGCCCATCTATAAAAGCTGCTTGTTTGATTCCTGGTTCAAGCTGGCTGTCTTTCCTACTGACAAACGGACTAGTGCCATGAACAGCATTCTGAGTGTTCTGTTCTCCTGATGTTAAGTGGTGATAAATATGAAACAGGATTTGTATTGGAAAAGGAAATGGAAACCAAGTTTTTTTATAGATTTGAGTTTATGCATGCCTTTTATGTAGTGTGTACTATATAAAACTAGCTTGAAAAAAGACCCAAACAAATATTAATTCCAACCTCCCACCCTGCTATTTGCTGAGGAAAATATAGCATAGATGCTGTCAGCCTGAAAGTGACAAGGCAAAAATGTGTCTACACACTACTGAGATAAAACTGTGAGAAATGTGTTGTTACTCATCTATTTTACTTTCAAATTAATATTCTAAACTATTTTAACATTTCTTCCTGATTTTGTTCACCTTGAAGATTTCTTGTCATAAAAACAAATTATTGCTGAGCAAAAATCAGCTGTTTAACAGAACATAGACTGCTACATTGCAAAACAAATCACTAGGTAATTAAAAGCCGATTTTGATGAGACAGATTGGAGCACAATCTTCACACATGTGGTAGTGGCTGATGTGAATAAGGGCAAAGCGTGTTCTGTGTTCTTACTTCCAGCGAATAAAGTTTATTTTCCTTTTTTGTTAGACCTATGTATCAGAAGGAGGAAACATTTAAATGCACAGACAAGGCTTAGGGATCTGCAGCAGTACAGGTCTATATCTCTTCATCCTATCTCTACAGGGTTTTCACTTCATCTGTCTTTCCAAAATGTCCCACACTGGTATGCAAAACCTGGATCCTGTAATCTGTCTAATCCACTGCAGGGTGAAAGGACAAGAAGAAATGGCCTCAAGTTGCATCAAGGGAGGTTTAGTATTGATATTAGGAAAAAAATTCTTCACTGAATGTGTGGTCAGGCACTGGAATAGACTGCCCATGGAATCACTGTCTCTGGAAGTGCTCCAAAGGCGTGGATGGGGCACCTGGGGACATGGCTTAGTGATTAACAAGGCAGTGCTGCATTAGCCCAATGAATTTGGAGGTCTTTTCCAGCCTTAATCATTCTACGATTCTATCTTCCTGGAAGACTATTCATGTTAATTCCTGTGGGTCCAAATAATCCTTATCCCAGGAACAGTCCATCAGACTTCCATTACGCAGATATCTTGCATTTTATGCCTGTCTTTTCTAGCATGTGCTGGTGAGTTGTTAATACCACATGAACTCACACCATCAGTTTCAGGTGTAAAGCTTTGAAAGACCTATACCAACCTGTCTAGATTGTGCAGTTGCTGACAATTTTGATGTTCATGTTCATGCTTCCTGGCATCTCAAGTTTCAGTGCTGGAGGACTGAAGGCATTGATTGCCCTAAATATGAGGTCTTGAAAACTTCAAACCTCTTTCCTTCTGCCATGTACTGATCAGATGCTTTCTGAAGCATGGTTACATTTTAAATTTCATTCCTATGCTGTGGTTTTTCATAAACTAAAACTCTCTTTTAAAGTTCTGTCACCCTCTGTGCTCTCTTGATGACTCATAGAGTGTTGTCCTGGGTCTAGGATTCATGTTCTTGCTGGGTGAAATGCAGGAGAAAACAGACCCAGGTATTTTTTTAGCAAATGTAGAAGTAGTATTTTTGCATGGAGAATGTGATACAGAGACACTCCATCACACATGGTCATCTGGTGTACAGTACAGCTCCAGCTGGTGGAGTTGGAGGAATATTGATACAGGCAATGAGAAATCCCATATCTGTGTGTAACTGCAGCAGGGATCTATTGTCATTATGCTCAGGTCTGCAAATGTTTTATTTCCACAAAACCATGTCTGATTAAGAGTCTTGAGGAATATATACTTCATTAACCAAACCATAAGGCAACACACTTTTGTGGTGGCTTCTTCAACATCACCTCCAACAGTGTTCTGCTAAACACTGTTACTGTTTGAGAAGCTTTAGAGAACCAATGTAAAAGACATGAGGATTTTTGATAGAAAGGGGCTGTGTGATATCGAGGGAAATGTTAGGGAATGTAGGGAATGCAAGTGATGCAAAGAAATGGGCATCTTTAATACACACATCTCTCAGCACTGACCTCCACATTCTACCCCTTCAAAGAGAAGATTAAAAAATATCATTGCGTTTGGCCTGTGGATAAGGTACTTCATCTTTTACTTCATTTATTGGCTCAGTTTCAAGGATTTCAGCAGAATTGTATTGATTTCTGTTTCTTGAGGATCTACCTACCATGTTTGATCACATTGCTCTGATTTTATGATTGGAATTTCATGTTTGAGGATTGTCAGTCTCCTGAGAAAGGGCAGGAGTACGAAGTGCCCATGACAATATCTCAATTTGTGGTGGGTGTTATTTTTAGGAGGTAGGAAGTATGACAGAAAAGGAAAAAGCTACTGTTTTAATGCACTCTGGCCAGTGGCAGAGGCTACAATGTTCCTCTAGCAGATAATCATAGAAATGTAAACTTGGAACAGTCCTTGAAGACCATCGAGTTCCAATCCCACTGCCTTGGGCAGGGACAACTTCTGCTAAACCAAATTGTTTAGGGTGCCATCCACCCTGGCCTTGGACACTTCCAGGAATGGGACAGCCACAGCTTGTCTGGGCAACGTGCTCCAAGGCCTCACTGTCCTCACAGGCAAGAATTTCTTCCTTATATTTAATCTAAACCTGCCCCTTGTTTGAAGCCATCGCTCTTCCTAACACGCCCTTGTCCTACAGATCCCTCTCCAGCTCTCATGAAGCCCCTTCAGGTACTGGAAGAGTCTCTAAGGTCTCTCTAGATTCTTCTCTTTTCCAGACTAAGCAACCTCTCAGCATGTCTCCAGCCTTCTCAGCATCTTTGCAGACTCCTGTGGACTTGCTCCAACAGGTGTGTGTTTCCCTGTGGGGAGAACTTCAGACTGAAGTAACAGCAATGATTATGAGCAGAAGTAAGAATTTTCTGTGCAAACCAAACAAATTTTGTCAGCGCTCCATTTTTAATATTCTCTGCAGCATATTTAATAATGTAATTCTCCAGTGCATCTGAATGTTTAAATATAACTCCAAAGGAGACAAGTCACTGGCTCATGCAAAATTGCTGTGAAGTATGTAATTAATTTTGATACACTGAAAATGCAACAGGTCTAGACTGAGTTATAATACTGAGGTTCTTTATGGGCAATTTAATGCAAATAGGAGACTTTTTTTTTTGTGCATACAGCTTTTATCTCAGGTGGTGACTCTTGGTTTGGACAAGATAAACTTTTTGTCTTTTGGAACATATATGTATTTCTGGCATTTTGTCCAGAATAGAGAAAGATTTTACTGTGTGAGATGCCAGGAGAAACATAAACATAGTAAAAATTACAGATTTAAAAATAAATTTCTGATTTCCTTGTCTGTGAGTAAAAGGCATTTTTCCAGGACTTCTGCAGAGGGCTTTTGTATTTTCATCATCTAATATGTTTTTACATGGAAAGTGAAGAGTTAGGATGTTTTTCTTGACCTTTAATATTTATCTGTGTTCCATTTTTCAGGGTTGTGTGGCATACTTGACATTATGAGGAATCTCTCTCACAAGCTGCTTTGTGCCCTTCACCCAGTGTTATAGGTAAAAATAAAAATGTGCCCAATCATAATTAAAATAAAAATTAAATTCATTTGCGACCGTGTTACAGTCCCCCCCCCGACAGCCAACAATCAAAAATGACAGCACACAACTCCCGGGAGAAAGGCTGGGTGAACGAGGGTCTGGCCTCTATCGCACCAGAACCACTCTGTCCACACTGGCTGCTCTGAGAGGGCAGCTTATATACCCTTTTTCCTAACCTGCAGCAGAGTCCCTTTGTTTCCTTTCAGAGTTTATCATATTCATGTTGGTGCCTTTCTTCACTCCAAGTTGCACAAAACCTCGTCCTGGGAATTGATGAGTGTTCCTCCTCAGATTCCTGGAATCCTGTATTCAGGTGGAAGGTGTAGATGGCCCTGGTTATCTCAGATGGGTATCTTTGTGGGCCATCATCTCCGGGCATCCTCGGTGATCATGTCATCCTGAACGACCATCTCCTGTGCAGCCGAGGTTTCCTTCATATGTTAATCTCAGATTCCACCCTGGTCCTTGGTTTCGCCATCCTTGAATTGAAACCCTTGCCTGCCCCCCCCTCCTTTGTACAGCAAGTTTGATTCACATATCTATATTTTATTGGCACAAATTGCTAACTGTATCCCTGACACCCAGCTTGAAACTTTCAAGCTAAAGACTCACTGCATATGAGGCTTTACAGCCAGTGTTTGGCCTCTGAGCAACTTATGCAGCCGGTTGCTGGTCATTGATGAAGTAGATTGAGGAGAAGAAAAGGCCTTGGCTCACTGCAGGCCCGGCTCAGCAGTAATGAAAACATCCCTGTGTGATCAACATTGTGTTCTGCACAAATTCTAACACAGCCCATACTAGGCCCTGTGAAGAAAATTAACTCTATCCCAGCTGGCACTGAATTAGAAAATGTTCGTTTAGCTCAGGGACTGCCATGGCTGAGATGAAGAGGATGTATTTAAGCATTCCTGATGGTGGTCCTTCCTCTGGTGAGCCTCCCATGTGCTGAGCAGTCGCTCTGCCTGTACCAGACATTTCTCTCCTTCTTTGCAGTGGAGGGAGGGTGAGGTGAACCTCCCCTGCCCTGCACTGCACCTCCACCCATATGAAAACATGGAGTGTTTCTCTCAAATTAGGGAGGACTTGGTCACTCCCATCAGATCAGAACTGGGACTGTGTTGTAAGAACTTTCCAAAGACCAAGCAATGGTAGGTGAGGGATGCAAGCTGCTGCGAAGAAGTTCATAATTTGCCATAGCTCTCTGCTTTTATGGTATTTGTACCACTGCCGATGAGGCAGGAGAACTTTACTCTGATTATTTTGTGATGAGTGTGAGCAGCCAGGCAGTGGTAATGTCACTCTGCATTCACAGAAAAAAAGACTGACCGAATACAACTTTTTCAGTGTACACATGGAAGAGTGAGAGCATATTTTAATGTCAGAAAAGAATGAAACCTTTTTATGTGAAATTGCTACCTGCAGAGAAAGGTGCTGATGATTAGGGCACTAAGTGACCAAAGAGCAATGTCATAGCATGGTGGGATGGGGCAATGCCTTGGTCAGCAGTTGAGTACCTTAGCAAAAACTAAAATACTGATTAATAGCAAACAACTTTTCTTCCAAAAGCAATGTAACTGATCTCCACTGCAGGACAATCTACTGTGAGACAATAACTAGGAGCTGTATACTATAGGCAGACTGTGGAATATGGGGTACAACTGTTAAAGTGGGGAAGGCATATGCTCACAAGAAGGCTCTTTGGGAGAGGCACAGCTGCAGGCTGGATGTGTGCACAGCAGCAGCTGAACAGACAATGAGTGCTCTTCTTCTGCTATGTTTAGGTTATGTCCAGTGGAGATTAAAGGTATAAAAAGGGGTGATTTCTGTAGTAAAGTGATCTTCACGTGCATAAGGAAGTCTGTGTCACTTTGTTCCCCATCGCTACAGCAGATGAAAAAAGGAGAGTGACCATGAGGGTGGAGGGGGGGGGTGGGGTGAGGAAACTGCCTTAAATTAATTGGAGGAACGCTTTTCATCAAACAGATTCTAAGCAAAAATACAGCTGTCAAAAGTGATGCTACAGGCTGAGTGTTCTCACACCATTCAAGGAGTCTCGCTGAAGTATCTGCTAGTATAAACAAAGAACCTGAGACTTGTCTCAAATCAGGAGCATTCTCACTTTATTCAATGACTTTCAAATGGTATGACAGTGGCATTTTCTGCATATGTACAGCTTCATTCTTCAAAAAATCAAGAGAAAATTACATATTTGACTGCAAAGCTCCTGAATGATCTGAAAACCACTAGCAGAAGGCAGAGAGGCTGAGAAATGTTATGGATTGATTAATTTTCCTTAAAGAAGGCTTTCAATTGCGAAGTGCTAACATGTAGTGAAACTTGAGTTCTTTGTCCTCAGATACTGCTAACTACATAGCGATAAGTTCACATTACTTTTGTTGGGGGCTGTTAATGAGTCAAAGAGACAAAAAAATCCAGTGCTAGTCTGGAAACAGAGATGTTCCCTTGGGAGGCCATACTAGGAGAGTAGGTGTAGGTCTGTGTCCTGCCAAATCTGCTTCTCTATTAAACCATTCAAATTGCATGCTCCAGGATAAAATGGACAGTTTGCAAGGGATCTCCAAAGCTGATAGACAGAGGAGGATTGGTGGTTCCTGGTTTATAGCAGCCTGCCCCAAAGCCAGCAGGTCACGGGATGTGTCTCTTGGTATTGGGAGATTGAGGATGGAGACAGCAGGGGAAGCAAACACTTCTTTAAGGTCACAGAGCAAATGGGTGGCAGGGCTGTGACCTCTGAAAGCCAGGGGAAGGGAGCAGTGGGCTTTGGAGAAGGGATAATTGCTATACCAGTACTGTCAAAGACTTTCTGCACAGCGCGTTCTGGTGATTCAGTGTTTGTAATGGTTCTGATTATCTGCCCAAAAGTATTTTAATGAAACTTGGATAGAAGCTGTTTTTTAGGACAAATGGGTACCTTGGCCTACTTCAGACTGCTTTGCACAGTCAGAATATCATGACAACAGATGATGTACTCTCAGAAATTCAGCACACAGTTTTGTCTCCTGCTGTGTGGTCTTAGCATTTTATTCACAGGAAGGCATGCTGTGATCCTGTGTCACAGTCCAGGAAATGAAACATATTAATGATTTTAGTGGCACATGTAAAAATGAGTGGCAAAAGCCTCCTGTTGTTTGCACAAGAATAAGCAGGGAGCTTGGGTTTTGGCTTACTCAGGTGAATGAACGAACGCTGTTGTTGAAGTGGGAGAATAATAGATGAGGGTGGTAGAATAGTTTAACAGCACTAAATTATTCAGGAATGTTGATTCTGTGCCAGCAGTTTGTTAGCTAAAGATATTTGGAAAAATTACCATTCCCTCAAAAAATCCACCAACATAGATTTACCTGAGAAAAGCTCTTTGAAAATACGGGATTTATAAAAAAAAATTTTTTGGACCCTTTGAAGGCATTTCCTAGTGGACTGATTCTTTCCATAAAAAAAGATAACAAAGGAGGAGGAACTGACTCTTTTTATGGCAGTTATTTATTTATGTACTTTACTGATGCACCCTGGTGTTTCACTGAATGTTGCTAAAGCAAAATTCCTGTGTTTAAAATGAGCGTTATGATAAAAAAAAGAGAAATTATAGAATTATACTCCATTATGGATTGATGGATGTGTGTATTAATTGAATATAAGAGGTAGAATCAATCAAGCAATGAAGGTTGGAGAGGATCTCTGGAGGTCTCTGGTCCCTTTTGTGGTCCAAATGTGCCTTTTCGAACAGGACCATCTGGTTCAGGTTGCTTTGGGCAGCTGGGTTCAAATACCCACAAGGCTGGAAACTTTACAAGCTCTCTGGGCTCCTGTGCTGGTGTTTGACCACTTCCATGGTTTCCAAAAATCTCCTTTCCCCCAGCTGGGGTGAATCTGGCTCTGCCTTATCTTCACCTTTCCTGGAGGTAGTTGGAAAAATTCAGTATCTCCCAAATGATTACACTATTTAACCAGTCTTCTGTATTCTTCATTCATCTTGGTTTGCACTGAATACCTTTTCTTGGATGCCTGTGGATTTGTATCTTTTCTCTGTCAAACAATTTTCTGATAACCTAGTGCAAAGATTCTGATCTTGTGAAACCAATGGAAAAAAATGAAAGTCTTAATCTTAAGGTGATTTTTTTTTCCTGGTGGTCTGCCAAATCCTAGTAGCTAAAGCATGGCCAAAATATCCCACTATGTGTGAGAAAAGATAATGGAGTAGCGTTTGCCATCTTCTATGTAAGAACACTGTCTTTTTTACAGTTTAAAGAAAAAATGGAATATCAGTTACCTTGGGAAAAACAAGGAATATTTGATGGACTAGGCAATAGAGAAGTTATGACCAAGCTCTCATTTCAGGGTTTTTTTCCTAATCCTTGTTTATTCACTGGAGATATTATTTTCTCAGTAGCAATTCTTCTCTGCCAACACTATTGCTTAGTGTTGCCCCTAGTTTTGGTTTAATTCATGGCAACTTCTCATTTAACTGCCTTAAAACTGGAGTGACCATTTATCTCAGCTGAGACACAGCAGCTTTCTCTGCAGTAAGAATTTTCTGAATGGGCAAGGAGAGGGGGATTATTTAAACTGATTTTCTTCAGTTTCCCCTGGCAAACATGGATATATCTTTTTAAAATCTCTATAAAAACTATCACTACAATAGCTGGGGAAGGCAATGCTGCAACTCATGATTTTGCTGAATGCAGGTATCTCACAATACATGTAAGAGAAAAAATTATTTTGGGAAAGACTACCCACACTGGTAGTGGTACACAAAGAACTGGTGCACACACAAAGAACTGGTGCATGGCCAGAGATGATAACTATCAAGTTTCTTCAAATCAATATCCAGAGGCCCCACCTTTCTGTTTGATCCCCAGATTAAAAAATCTGTTCCTCCTTTCTCTGAGGAATCCAGTCCATGTCTTCTTTGCATTTCATACCTTTTGAAAACAAGCTTTCACAGACTCTGGAAAACAACTTCTAACTGAAATAAAGTACTGGAAGAAGGAGGTTTTAGATTATATATCAGGAAGAAATTCTTGACTGTGAGAATGGTGAGATGCTGGCACAAGTTTCCCAGAGAAACTCTGAATGCTCCACCGCTGGAATTGTTTGGGGCCAGGCTGGGCTCTGAGCAGTCTGGTCTAGTGGAAGGTGTCCCTGCCCTGGAAGGGAGTTGGAACTAGATGGTCTTTTAAGGTCCCTTCCAACCCAAACTATTCTGTGATTCTGTCATTCCAAATATCTTCTGAAGTCAGGGCTTTCATCCACCAAAATAACATTCTCTGGTGGAAATAATTTGTTGACAGTCAAGTGAATCCTCATCAAACAATTTCAAACACACTTTCTTTTTCTTAGGAAGGACTGATGTTATCATCAAGGTCTGGTAATTGCCATTAGCACATGAATGCCACAGCATGAGTGTGACATACACATATTGTATCATTTTAAAATTTCACAGCTCTAAACACACTTGTTTGTTTGGGGTTTTATTACACACAGCTACATGCTGTGTGTTGCCTCTAGCTTTCTCCTCTCTGTGATTTTTCTGGTTATTAGATTTCTTTCCATCATAAATTTAACACCCCTTTTTTTTTTTTTTCTTTTTTCTAAATAGTGAATGATGTGTCTTAGTATTTGGATTCGTAAGTGTTCTGATAGAATTTCAGGTATCTGATAGATAGTGAATAGTGGGAATAAAGTGAATTTGTTTAACCTGAGAAAGTCAATAAGAAAAACTCACCTAGATGCTAAGAGAAATGAATGTTGTCTTTCTGTGAAACATTATTTTGTTTTTTTGGTAGAACAGATGAATAAACTGTCAAAACTCTTTTGTGCCTTACAATGTGGTTCCCAATATAAGTAATTATTTTAGAGGAGGAATTATTCATTCACAGGTCTGGCATTTCAGAAGTCTAGCTCTCTTTTCTGGACACAGTGAAAATCTTTAAAATACCTTTGTCTAGGTGGTCCTTGCTGATTTTTAGCAGATTGTAAAATTTTTCTTTTGTGATCATATGCTAAGTATCTGTTGATGTCTATCTTATGTCTCTGTCTCTGTTGTTTGCAGGGGTTTCCAGGTCCTCGAATACCTCAGGACAGATATTTCTTTATCTCAGGAGTGCATGCTGGGGAGGAGCAGAATGTCACTTTACCCTGACAGCTTGTGCAGGCAAAAAGACTGACAGGGAGGAAAAGAGATTGTTGCTGCACTGAGATATGAAATGGCTGCAGCCCAACTTTTTTGATGTGACCCACAGTGATGTATCTATTCTTCACTCAAATGCAGGTGCAAATAAGGTGGAATCAGGTTTTTTGGTAATCACTTCTCAAGAAACTCATACAGACCTTTGCTGTTTCAGCAATGGAAGGTGCTTACTGTGGCACAGACAGACAGAAGAGGGAAACTGCCATCCTGAAAATCTGAAGAGCCTGTGACAGTGAATGGAATGAAAAACTGGTGGATGTCCAGTGCTGTGCAGACATCATAGAATCATAGTTTAGTTTGGGGTTGGGAGGTACCTCTAACCTGCTTGCCATAAGCATTGAAGTCATCAACCAGACCAAGATGCCCAAATGTCTTGGGGTGACTGTATGATGCCTGTATCCCCAAATCGTCTGTTCTGTTGGTATTAAATTCTGCAACTTTAAGACTGGTTCCAGGAGTGAAGCAGGGGGAAAGAAGAAGTGCAGGGTTTGTTATCAGAGGCTACACCAGCTCCCCCGCATTCCTGCTGGCACTGTGTTGTCTGTGGTGGACATCGAGAGAGAGCTCTTTTTTTTGGTCTGGGTTACTTCTTCTGGCTAGCTGAGGCAGAGAAACTCCCTGGATTGCTTTCTTTCCTCCTTTTCTTTTTTCCTGGAACTATTTTGAACCTGCTCTGGACTAAAAACTTAGAAAGAGCACCAGGAGCTCACACCTGCGGCCCACCAGGCCTGGCCTGGGCCGTGGCATTTCCCAGCACCGGAGGGACTGAGAACAGCCTGAGTGAGCCGGGCAGCCCACGGAAGGAATTCTTCTGATCCTGTCATCTCTTCAGAGTGACAAGAAGTTTTTGCTGTTTAGTATTATTCAATTTTGTACTGGAAAGTGTGTTGCCTGTTAAATAAACAGTTCTGTTTCTTTTTCCAGTTCTCTCAAAAAAAATTTTGTTCCCAAACCGACTAAAAAAAAAATTACTTAAATTAGTTTTTTTTCCCCTTCCCTAAAAAAACCCCATTCAAAAGTTTCCTCCCAAATTTACTCTAAACCAAGACACCAGAGTCTCATCCAGTCTAACTGGGAATGTTTCCAAGGATGGGGTCATGGGTATCCTGCCATGATTTATCCCACTGATCTCCAGCTCTAGCTTTTGGGAAACAGACTGACCCCTGAGGTGCCATCATCCTTTCATCACCTATTGCAGTGAGGTCTTGCACACCAGTGCAGAAGAAAGAGAACTTGCTTCCTTATAGATAATCATGGCATTAATGTCATCACTTTGACTAATCATCTCTAAAACCAGTTACCCCACTTAATCTGGGAAGGGGACAGTATTTGGAACTCTGTAAAATATTGAAGTTTAAAGCAATACATGTCATCCTTGTGTTCTTAAACTGTCCATGCTACCATGTGCAAAGCAACCTGCCTTCCAGAGGACAGTTCCTTTACAGTTTTAGCTTTTCTGGATTTGTGGTATCTAAAGCAGGTGGACTGGATATATCCTAGGTGTTATCCCTCTTGTCTCCTGCTGTTCTGGCACAGATCACTGTTGTCTCTCAGTTTTCTATGCATGGATGTGTTATGCTGTGGCTTTAAATGGCAGGTCCATCCTCTCCTGAAAAATCTTAACAGACTGGTTCTAAAAATAATTTCTCATCTTAGAGTAACTAAAATCCAATTAAGTAAGTGAGAAGAAGAAAAACAGTTTTTTACCACCCTGCCAGAATAAATTAATTTTTGTGGAAGTGTGTGTGTCAGAGCAATACGTAAACATTTGTCACTGGTCCATCAGTTGCATACAAACTGCATGGCACAGTGGTAGCCAGAATAAAAAACAAAGAAGGTTGCTTGGCAAAACTTTACCTGACCTCCACAGCTACTTACATAACATTCTCTGTGACCCATTCTCCTGCACTATTCAAATTGGAAGGATTCCTCCAATTCCTTCTGCTTGGCAAAGCTTCCTGCCCCAATATGCCACCAGACAGAAAACAATTTTTTTTAAAGATGAGTTGTCAGTGGTATAAATGTACTGTGCCAGGTTCATAAGAAGTGTTTGTCAGAAAATAGCATCTCCAGTCACTTTTCATCCATTGTGGAATCACTCATCATGTTTAGAGAATTGAGGAGATGTTTGAGCTGCTTTACATAATTTTTGCAAACCTCTCTCTGAGGGCAATCTCAGTGGACTCTAGTGTTTTTTGCAACGCTGATGAGCCAGTTGGTGTAGCAGGGCTGCAACTCACATTGCACAGGTCCAGGGTGGTCACAGGATTGAACATGAGAATGAGGTGGGTTAGCCAAAACTGGAGGTTCAAAGGCAGCCAAAGCTGACATTTAATAATGGAGAGTATCCTAGTGTAATTCCATTATTCTCCATGGTGCAAATTGAGCAACAGCATGAGTAGCTGCCTAGGTCTGATTCCTCAGTTGGAGTTTGCCAATTTTCCAATTCCCAGCACATGAAGAACATGCTGGGTGAATTTTCCTAGGAAATCTTTTTTGCTTCTTTGCTTATCAACATGTTTGGGTTTTTTGTTTTTTGTTTGGTATTCTTTCTTTCTTTCTTTTGTGCTCCAAATGGCATTGGGAATGATATTTAAAGGAATAGTATGAGAGTCAAGTTGTGATTGAAGAACAGGCATTGAAGAGTGACAAGAAAACCAGCATTTTAAGCAATAAACAGTATAGCAATTTTCACCAGGAGAAGTACAGCATGTGAATGCATAATTCATCTCCAGCCACAAAGGATGCAGAGAGTATATAAGTAATTTACAGCTTGCAAGGAGACAGCACAGCCCTTCTGTTTTGACACATCAGGCTGCCAAATTTAACGAATTGGCAGTAAGGTGTTTTTTATTTAATATTTTTACACTAAATTAATTAGCAATTATGTTACACTGTTCTTGCACTCTGCTGAACTCAAAGGAAGTGAGAGGTGCTCTGGATGATTTTGTGCCAGAAGAGCCTGTGCATTCTCCAGGAGTAGCATAATCATCCTGCTACCATGAAAAATTTTGTGGACTTCATCTAACAGTTAAGTGTACCTGTGCAAAACCTGTTTTGATTAGCTTCATCCTTTGGGCAAAGTACTAGGTTTAAAGGTTCAAACTGCTTGCCTTTGGTTAATCAAGTTCCTCAGAGAATATTCACTTCTGTCTTTGGAAGAAAATTTTCTTCCACCTTGCCCCTCTTGAATAGGACTAAACATTTCTAAAAACCTTCAAAACATGTATGTGGACCACACATTAAAAACTTGTTTTCGCTTATTCAAAAAAAGGAAAGTTCTTGCACTACATTGTTTTACAGGGGCACAAACATGTCTAAAATGTAAGTTTCTGTATACAACAATATCATAAATAGCTGTCAGAAGAATTAGGTATTTGGATTATACAAAAACATGGAGACAGCAAAGTAAAAAACTTAATCACTTACTAAGTTTAGATTCACAGACTTAAAAATCTGATGCATTCTGCCAAATTAGAGACCAAGCTGTACTACTGTCAGCAGGAATTAATCTGATTGCACTCCACATCGTTATTTGAGGCCTCTCTCAATTCTCATAAGGAAGCAGAGATTCCTGTTCTGTAATTAAGGACAGAACTGTGTCCTAGAGCTGATGCTGCAGTGGAGGTCTGAATGGTCACAGCATAAAGTGAAGTAATGTAGTAATACTGATGGTAATGCAGCATTATGTATGGCAATACTGACACTGGCAGCTGTTTATGGATTTTTCTTGGCATGTTGTATCACGTGTTTCAGCTAAATACTGCATTAATTCTTCAAAGATATATATTATACTGCTAATATGACTAATTATCAGTCTACAGTCTGTTGCATTATTTTT
This sequence comes from Toxostoma redivivum, assembly GCA_013397375.1. Classification (NCBI taxonomy): domain Eukaryota; kingdom Metazoa; phylum Chordata; class Aves; order Passeriformes; family Mimidae; genus Toxostoma; species Toxostoma redivivum. The sequence continues at coordinate 109,123 of VXBI01000284.1, read as the reverse complement.
GCTGATAGAAAAATTTTCTTGCTTGCCAAATTGATCCTTTCATTGATGTCTCTGTTTTTGTTGTTCCAGATGGACCTGCGGCAGCATTGTCCAGTGAGATGACCAATGGTCTGTTCCCTTGAGTGTTTTTTGGAATGGGCCTTTCTTGCTTGCTCTCCTCCTGCTCCCAGGCTGGTTTTGGTGAATGCGGTTGAGGAAAGCAGATTTTGTAGAAGTGAAACCCCCGATTATTACAGGGGGACTTCGAAATGGCCTTTGCAAGAGGTATTGCTCTGCAAAGTTGCCCTGACTGTTTTTTAGGCAGGTCATTTTACCTGCCAGCCACGCAATGTATGTGGTGAATTCTATTCATTTTTGTTTATGGCCCAGACATAGTCAGAGGCCAACGCAAGGACCCACTGTCTTTTCTGTTTACTTGGGACGTCCAGGCTTTCCTGGCCATTGTTACCAGCAGGTGGATCTGGGTAGCAGGTTTCGGGAAATCATGACATTGGCTCAGCCCAGTCGGTTGATTTAAGGGCTGTTGTCATGCATTCATGCAAAAAAAGGAAAAAAAAAAAGAAAACAAACAAACAAACAAAACCCCACAAAAAACAAACAATAAAACCCCCCAAAAAACCATAAATCCCCCACAAACCCCAACACACCTTTTCCACACGGTTAATTTTCTTTTTCTTTTTCTAATGGTAAAGGTATGAGATGTTGCCCTGCAGTTTTCCTTGCCTTCTGAGATTCTGTTGCTTAGACTCATGTCCACATTTTTCCCACACTGTTTCTTGTAAACAATGTGTGTTGTGCATTCCTCTGTGGAGGAAGAGAGGATTGATGGACTGGTGAGGAAGTCTGTGAGAGTCAGGAGGTTTTACCATCATGGTCCAATCCTCGACTGTGATTGGAATTCTATAAATACTCTCACTGTGTAAATAAAGGTCTCTTTTCCTGCTCACGATCCTGGAGTCAGGTGTGTGCTCTCCTTCTCTCTCGTTCTCTCTCTGTGGGCCTCAGCCATGCCCACAGTGACACAAGCTGTGATTTAGCTTGGGAGAGTGGTAGTAAAAGAGTGCTTCTTTACTGGCAGCTGGGGAGGTGAGGTATAGCATTCTTGATGGCCAGTAAATACCTGAACTTTGTTTGCCCAAACCCATTCTGTTTCACAGCAGTATGAGACAGAACAGCAAATGCACTTCAGGGTAATTATGATACTTTCTGTGTGATTAAAGTGATTCTGCCTTTGACCTTTGGCCTTTCATGGTATCACATTACTCATGGTGTGCAAATAATCTCACAAAAATTCATGGCTTGTCATATCTCATTGCTTGAACAAGGTATGCCATGCCGTGCATTGTAAATATAATTATGCTGTTCTGTGCTGTGAAATTGTAAAACATGAAAGCTAGGCCCCCAGATTAATGATCTCAAAGGAGCCCCAGGAAAGAATTTTCTCTGGACAGATGACATTCTTTTCTCCTGATGAGGTAAAAACTGCCCTGTTCCTGTTCTGTGAACACCCACATATCCTGCTTTTGGGTCTTCCAGAAGGTGGCTTTCTTTTGTTTTGTCTGTGCTTGTTTTTGTTTGTTGGGGATTTCCTTGTTAATTAAGAAAGTGAAGTAAAATGTGGAATAACTGCATAAAGTAATCACAGGCTACTATCTTTCCTAGACTTACCTGGTTTTCCCTCAAAACATTGCTCTTTCATTTCTCATCTACCTTTTTGACAGAGGAGTCCAGGAGTCTTTAGAAAAGGCCAGATTTTGAAAATATCTTGAAGACAGAGAGGTAACACAGAAAACAGGACCTGAAAAATCCAGGAAGGAATTCCCACTGATCTCCTGGAAGTGCAAGTGCTTGCAAAAACCTTACTGGGCATCCTAGCAAAGATGATTATATGATAGAATAAACAATGAGCCTTTCTGAGATAGTTCACTTGAATTTCATTCCTTGGGATCTGGCTGGTGTCATGACAATATATGTCTTTGATTCTGAATTTTCAGGATGCTCTTGAGCATGGCTGGAACCTAAGTATCTTCACAGCTGCACACTCACCCATGGGGCTGGGGAGAAATTAGAAGGAAGGCAAAAGCACTCATGCATTGAGTAAGAGATGGAGCAAAAGCTGTATGCACCAGGAAAGCAAAGGAGGGATTTATTCATTACGTCCCGTTGGCAGGCAGAAGTTCAGCTACTTGCTGGACAGTAGATGTGATGGCTGCTTGGCAAGTGGGGGACAAAGGCCATAAGCAGGAGCATTGTTGCTTCTTTCTCTTTTCCTTGAGCATTTTTTTCAGATTATGACATTATAAAGTCCAGAGTATTGCTGGTGGTCAATGCACATCACTGTCTCAGCTGTGTCCCCTGCCATCTTCTTGCCCAAGGGAGGGCAAGGTGGCAACCTGAGAAGCAGAGAAAGCCCTGACCTTGTGCAAGCACTGTTTGGCAACAGTCAACACAGTCTGCTGTTCAGTCTGTTTTAGTAATAAAACCTAAACACAGCACTTTATGGACTGCTGTGAAGAAAATTAGCTCTGTCCCAACCAGACCCGCACAATCTCCACCTTGTGCTCTGTATCATTTTCATCATATTCAGATCCTCCACTATCCAACAGATACTCATCAGCCACTGCTCCTTTTCCCATCCTTTATAGTGTATTCCTATACCCTTCCCTTATTTGTGAGCCACCTTCATCAAATGTCTGTAAATGCCCACTGACTTCATTAAGCCCATGGCTTGGGCTCCACCTGTCACGATGGTCATTCAGGACAGGAGGCATTGTGTGTCTTGTGGAGTTTTTGGGTTCCAAAGCCAGCTCAGCTTGGGCTACCACTACACTTTCCCAGTTTGCTGAGAGCCTTGTCCTCTGCTGGATTGAGTGGTTCCTGCTATAGAGCCTTCTGCAAGACACAGCTGGAATTGTGAGATAAAGCAGTTTAAACATGCATGCATTACACTGGGAGAGATCTGGTCTCTCCAGGTAGACTTGGTCTAAGTAGGAAGAGGGCTGGAAAAGCCATGACTGAAATTGTGACAGGCATCCCAAACTGTGGTAGTTGCAGTCTTTTATCTTCAGAAGACAAAATACTTCCCACAATGGAGAAAAAATTATCTTTCTCGACCCAGGAAAGGTCTTATAATAAATAAATAAATGAACAAACAAACAAACAAATAACAACTTGGTATATATATCACTCCAGCAATAAATGTTATGAAATGTTACATGCTTTCGTATGAAGTCAAGATCAGTAAGTGAATACTACAAGCATTATATTGTTGTTAAATGACAATACTTTCAGTGAAAATTATATAATATTTTACTATATAGCTATATGAATTGATTGTTCAAGAATTTCTGTTTGTGATTTGAGAACCATAGAAATAAAAAGAACAATTTAGCTTTTGCACAATAAAAGAGAAAAGAAATATTTAAAGCCATCAAAGATAAAATCAATTTATTCTAGGCTTTTTGTTTTTAATTAATGAGTTAAAAAGAATATCTGATAATTATAGAAAATAGTGTAATCTGGAGTTGCTAGAATGATAAGGAGTGTCAAGGTACACAGTAATATTAACTACTCCTGCTGCTAATTTCTGTTATTAAACAAATGTAAGAGTTTTAGCTTATTTTTGCACATTTGCTGAGTATATAAGCATAAAACTTCCCAAGGACAGATACGATTTGACTCATTCAGTCACTAACTGAAGTACCTTATCAGTTTATAGACAAGTTTATGGACACTGCACACAAACCTTTACCCCTAATTAGATGATACCAGAAGGAGATAATGATTTTCTTGTCTGTTTCTCATCATCCTATTAAACATCACACCATATGGACTGGAAACGAGGTGGTTTCAAATGATCCTGTGTGGGGTCATATAGTGGTTTGGAGCAGTCTGTGAGTTTCTCTTCACAGGAACACATTTAGGAAGTTTGTGCTGATGCTATGACTATTCTGGAAAGTCCATATTTTCAACAGCTTTCTAAATGGGATCGTGCCACTCAAGATAGCCAGCAGCAAATGAGTCCCATGGATTCCAGCTGTTCCTGCCTTCCAGCTGTGTTAATGAGGGTGGAGAGGTTGGGAACTGCTTTCATCAGTTGCAATTGTAGCCACAATTGCATTACATGACATAGACTTCTAAAGTATTTGAACAAAATACTTGATTTTAAATATAATGAAGAGACTGTGACTGAAGGAACACAGTACATTAGTTCCAGTATTTCATATCTCTTGGATGTTACATAAATAGCTTTGAGAATGTGGAGTGACTGGAAAGACAGAAAGAAACTAGTGAAGCAGGTCCACCAGCCTCTCTCTCAGAACAGACTATCAATGCCAATGAACAAAATACTTAATCATTGCTACCAGACAAGTTTTAGTCTCATCCTAAAATGTTCATACAGTGTTAGGTCTTGTGGTCTCTGTTCTATTGATTTATGATGATGTTATAGGTAAAAAAAAAAATGTGCCCAATCGTAATTAAAATAAAAATANGTCCTTGGTTTCGCCATCCTTGAATTGAAACCCTTGCCTGCCCCCCCCCTCCTTTGTACAGCAAGTTTGATTCACATATATATTTTTCATTGGCATGAATTATTAACTATATCCTTGACAGATGAGAAGATGCGTTTTTATTTCAAGAGAATCTCCTTACAGGGCTTCATGAGCTGAGAACATTTGCTAAGTGTTTCCAGCTCCAGAGGAGGGGAAGATGTGGCTTTAGTGCTCTGCTAATGTGGAGACAAATCAGAATATGACTCATACAGCAGAGAACCCAACACTTAGTTTTTGTAATCACTCTTGCAAGTAAAAAGAAGGGTTTTTCTAGGAACCAAATCTTTCTTAAGCCAGGGACACAGAGCTCATGTGCAAGTGCATAGCATTGTAAAAGTAAGCATGCCTTCTGCCATTCCGAAATTGCCTCTGAATGGGGCTTGAACCTTGCTGATTAACACACCTGGTGCAGGTAGCTGGGTATGCAGCTCAAGGTGGTGCCCTGGGTGGGGGAAAATGGCTGGAGTTCTAGGGAAACCAAGAATCAGGGATGACCCTTTGCACAAGGGGCGTGGACACCTGGAGCACTGGCCAGGCAGAGGCTGTTGGTTGCCCAGAGGCTCTGCAGGAGCCAGTGGACAGCAGAAGACCCCAGATACAAAATCACCTTTGGAACAGACATGCAGACTCTGAGGGTATAAAAGCCTGGGGCTGACTTTATTGAGGGTGCTCCCCTGGAAATACCAGCTTGAGCTAATTTTTATTGTGTTGCTGATCATGGTTAAATGAATTAAAGGAGCTGGGTGTCTGGGGCTATGCTGTGGTGGGAAACCTGGGTTTGAGCTAGTAAGAGAAAACTTACTGAGGAACTTGTCTGACTGTTTGAGTGTTCAGAGAATCAAGTGGGGCACTTGTCAAGTCACTGTACTCACCAATGCACAGGGGCTTCAGTCCCAGCAGTGACAGCCTGGGGTGGTGTAGGTGTAACTTCATTTCCCATTTTTTTCCTAGCTGCAGGATCAAGCTTTATTCTTCCCCTCTCTTATTTCCCCAGACTTCTCTGCTCTACAGCTATTTCTAAATACTGTGCTGTCCATGAGCAGAGTATCTCCACTCCTACCTTTTAAACTTCTCCTGGTCTATTAATCTCATTCAGAAGAGGCTGGGAGAAAGTGACTACCTGGTTTGAAAACCAAAAGTGCAGCTGTGAAATTTCAACTTCCTGACGAAGAAGAAGCAGTTGACATTTTTAGTCTTTTCAAGTGAAGATTTTGGCACAGGGCCCTTATGTTCACCATATCATTTTATTAAAGGTGACCTACTTACATCAAGAGCTGTTCAAGGTTTTCATTCAAGTTTTGTTCCCCAAAAATATTTCTAAGCCTCATGCAAAAGGAAAACCTATTCTCCAATAATGTATTGGGGATTTTTTTCCTCAGATCTGAACGGTAGCTTTGTACATGGATGATAAGCTCTAAGCTATTTTTGGATGACAGGAAGGCTCTTTAGACAAGCTTTTCACATTGGTGACTATTGTGTGTGATCTTATACACAGAAAAAATATCTGTATGCCATATTTTGACATTTTGCTATGATTGACTTGAAATACGTAAGATTATCAATCTTGTATATATCATATTACATTTATCAGTACGTACTACTATAGAAGTGTAGGTGCCTACAAACTACAAGCACACCCAACCACCCCTGCAGTGTTTTGACCGTACAAGAAGCAGGAGGTCAGTATTGAGTAGTACGCTAAAAACAATGTAAAAATGAAAGCACTAATTTATTAAAAACTACAAAACATTTATGGGTGCTGGCAAAAATTAAGAGCCCATATGGAATTCTCCTGAGGAAGATAAACCCAGAGGAGGATATATGGAAATCTTATTATTTTCTTTTGGTAGAAGTGGGTTATAAATTCTGTGGGGATTTTGGAACAAATGTCATAAAAAATGTCACTATGTATAATAATGCATTACTTTAATGGTTATGTTGTTCTAGCTCCACTCATGAAAGCTGGATATTTTCATTCTTCCCTGAAGTTTTGATTTGTGAGATACAAATGCTTTAGGTAAATGGATTCTTGAACTGTGGTAATGCACACTACAAATGTGTAGGATTTTCTGTCAAGGAAATTGAAATTCCTCTAATTACAATAGATAAAATTACTACTCTTGAGTACATGAGTTTCTGAAACCTGCCAGACAAAATTCTAAGCCTTACTTTATGCTTTAGTTAAATTCACCATCCAAATTTGAGCAGCTGATTGATGCTCTCACTTGTGTTTTCACAAAATCACAGTGGTAAAACATAGGAATTTCTGTTTCCCAGTCTTCTAAAGGTCCTGATAAAACCTACTGTCTATACCTCAACATTTCTCCTAAGTCAGTTATAGGCTGACTTATAGTGACATATCTAGAGATGAAGTGAGATATCTAGAATTTTATATAGCTCAATCCAATTTTATATTTCTTAACATTTTATAGAAGTTGAACCCTTTGCAACACAGATATGTGCATGATGAGGAAACAACTTATTAATTGTAACTGACTAGTAACAGAGCCGAGAATGAAATGCAAACTAATTGCTCAAAGTGCTCTAATTGCTAAATGAAAGCTCTTCCTACCATGGAAAATGTACAGATGGAGAGGGAATTGTAGTAGCATCTCTCTGTAGGGCAAACAAAACGCATCAGATGCACACGCTTGGGGTCAAACAATATAATTATCTTTCTTGCAGTGTGTGCTAGTTGAGATGCTATCTTGTTCCTTTTTTCCAGGAAAAAAGGCCAATCTTGTCATTACACTGCCAATTTCTAAAGCACTATCTTTTTTTCAAGTACATAATCAGAAGGTCGAATGACATGGCACTCAACAAGCCCACTCCATTTAATTCATTCTTCAGAGTAAATCAAGTGGGATTGTCTTTAACGAAATAATGCTTACCATAGTTTGTGAAAGCCCCCAGTAGTTTTCAGCAGTTCTTGAGTCCAGGTGCAAGAGCAACCATCATTAACAGTCAGCAGTAAACAAAATGTCTCATCTGTTTTTCCAGTGAGTGCTTTAAGGACTGACAAATTTATGTGCATATTGTTAATCTCTTCTCCAAGCCCTTCTTCAGTTTTCTCTAATGGTTTCCCCTCCATTTCCTTCTGTCTTTTGGTAATGAGATGCAACTCAGGACTTGAAAAAAAAACCTAGTTAAAGGTCAATAGACATCAAGTCAATTAAAAAAGAGACTTAACAGCCAAATACCTCTGCTGGACTTTCTAATTAAATATTATGCAATATTTTGTACTGTATACATTAAAAGAGTGTAGGAATGAGAAAGAGCTTATCTATGAACTGGCACCTACAGGGTCTCTGAGGAGTGAGAGCCTTACTGAGGTCCCACAGCCCCAAAAATTGGAGAGCTTCACCAGAACATGCTGTAAGTCATACCAACCCCATCAAAAGTTATGCATTTGTTTTGAGAAAGATGTTTTGCTGTGCTATTCTTGGCCAGCTATGTTGTCTTAGAAAGATCACTTAAATGCCTTTGTTAAACCAAACTCTTAATTTAGATTACACCCCAGTTTGCAGAAAAGCATTGACCTAGAGGGTCTTTGGTCAAAATACCAACAGAAGTTCCATGAGCCCTTGCTAAATCCAAGGAAGGATTACAGCTAAGCATGGTTTTTCTTTAGAAGATTTGGAATAAAAAGTGAATTAGGAATAAAAACTTTCTAAAATTTGAAAATGCAGCTTGAAAGCAGAAGAAAGCAATTATCCATCTGTGATTCCCATGCATGAGTTTTCTGGTGCTAAGCTACAGTCAGTATTAAATTAGTGGTAATGATAATAATGTATGGAAAGTCAAGACCATAAGAAGATTTATTTAATTTATCTCCTCTTGGGATACAGGTAACATGCAAACTCAGCCTACAACTTAAACTTTAAAACTCATTCTTACCGTGCTCCATGTAGGTGAGAAACATCAGTGGCTGCTGAGGTTACGGAATCTTCTGGTTGCATTAACTGGACAGTACATGATAAAATGAAATATTTTCCTCTTTTTCTTTATTTCAAAGAAAATAGAATTATGCTGTCATTTGCAGAAGAATTTTATGGGAGTTAATGAAATGTTATAGACTTACTGTTGCTTTATAAACAAATCCATGTTTTTTAATGAATTCACTATTGTTACAGAAACATCAAACCAGAGAAGAGTTTGATCCATTTTTTTTAATAAATTTCAGATCTCTTAAAAAGCCTTAGATTCTAATAATCAGCTTATGAGTTTGCAGAACTGTTAATACCATCTTTTCTGAAAATCCAAGGAGGACTGATCTCTTTTTAGTCTTGTGCTCTCTTTCAACTTTTCTAGTTGGGGATCTGTATTTCACAGTAGACTTTTCTTTTGCTTTCACACAAATTCATTGATACCATCACCCCTTTTCCTCACTAGAGAAAGGTTGAAGTTGTCCAGAACTTATGTCTATGAATTTATATCCATATCTAGTGAGCAGGAAGCATGTCAGACCTTCCTACCCATTCAGCTTCGTTGGAGAGAGTTAAGGCTGCACATCTCTCAGGGTGTTGGCAATGCCACCACTGAAGTTTCTACCTGTGCCAGGAGTCAAACTGACTTTTTTTAAATAGTGAAGGATTCAGTGCAGGTAGACTGCTATGTGAACCTCAGATTGGTTGAGATCTGGGGCTCTGTATATGAGTGTTGGTTCCACTTCTAGCTGCAAACCCTGCAGAATGTGCCAGTTCAACAGCTACTCCTCACTGGATTATGCAGTTTACATACAGCCAGCCTCTGCACTTGTTTTCTTTTTATTACTTTGGGTTATTAATCATTTTAGTTAGCAAGACACTGCAGGAGCTGGCAACTATTTTTTGATATGCCACACATCATTATTTATGGGGAGTTATATTCTTACATAGTCTGTATGGCTATATGCCTATATAGCCTACAAAATTAAAATAGAAATAAAAATGTCAGTAGCTTTAAAATGCTTCCTACATTTATTTTTGAAATGCTGGAGACTGTGAATCAAAAAGTCAGTGTCAAGAGACCACTGAAATAGGACAAGCCAAAATTTCAGGTCTAACGCACCCCTAAGATTGATAAAAATACTTTTTTCCTTTGTTGTTGTTGTTGTTGTTGTAAATCCATGTTGTACAGTGTTAAAAATGAAAACTTTGCATGAGAAAACTCTCCAGTTTCTGACTGTTATGGATTCAGGGTGGCCTCAGACAGAAGCATTGTTCAAAGTTAAAGCAGCCCTTCTAATGTGATGTGTGTAATATGTCAGAGTTACTGTGCACCTGCAGTGTGTCCCTGATAAGGAGACCCAGGCTCAGACTGATGCATTTCCTTTGCAACTGGATTAATTTGGTTGTTTCCACTTCACTTTCTGCCACCAAGACAAGAAAACAATAGCTTTCCTGGAGGAATTTTGTGTCTTGCACGTGAGACACTGAAATGTGGCTAGGAGTGATTGAATTCTGCTGCAATCTCTTCCAGCACCTACACGTGGTTCCCACTCAAAAGCTATTATGGGTCAGGAATTGTGTAACCAGCAGGTATACAGCAGTGATCATCTCCTTGTACTGGCACTGGCACATTTGAGCCTGCACCTCAACTGCTGGGTTTACTTTTGGGGCCACTCACCACAAAAAAGACACTGAGGGGCTGCAACGTGTTCAGAGAAGGGCAAGAGAGCTGGTGAATGGTTTGGAGCACAAGTCTGATGAGGAGCAGCTGAGGGAGTTAGGTTTGATCAGGCTGGAGAAAAAGAGGCTCGGGTGGACCTTCTTGTTCTCTATAAGTCCCTGACAGGAAGCTGTAGTCAGGTGGCAGTCAGCCTCTTCAGTTAACAAGTGACTGGACAAGAGGAAACTGTTTGGATATTATAGAAAACTTCTTCACCAAAAGTGTTTTCACGCACTGGAACAGACTACTGAGGGCAGTGGTGAAGTCAACATTGCTGGAGGTATTTAGAAAATGTGTGGAGGTGTCACTTGGGGACATGGTTTTATGGTGAAGATGGCAGGGCTAAAGTTAACAGTTGGACTTGATGAACCTAGAGGTCTTTCCCAACTTTAATGATTCTATGGTTCTGTAATTTATCTTTTTTCTGATATGAATCAATCTGCATTAACTGTTCCTACCTACACTTAGCTCTACTGCTTCAGAGGAGAAGCCACAGCCTGTCTACTCTCTTAATTTACAAAGTTTATTTGACTAAATAGATACAGCCATCTGAAGTGTGTTAAATCTAATTTCAGCCTGACTAAAAGTTAGTTCCTATGCCTACAAGCATCTTACTGTTGGAGTTCAGAGCACCTGGATGTTGCCACACAGACTCTCAAGAAGGAGCTAGTCTCTTAGTGAAGCTCACTAGGTACTGTGCTGTCAGAGATGGAAATAATGTGTAAAGCCCATGTAGCTGCAGTTTCTCTCCACAGGGCTCCCTTGTGGCCAGACTAATGTGGCATCACTGGCTGCTGCTGAGTGCAGGCACATATTGAATAGAACCATCACACAGGCAGTAAACCCTTTGCTCCAGACCTGGTTTGGCTGGTATATGGGTTCCTTGAGTGGGAACTTCAGTGCCTTGAGGAAAATGCAGGAGTTTGTACTCAATTCACTTACTCTGCCAAAGCCTTTGAAATTCTTATGAGGCTGTGGGATAGCAGTGATCCTTATGCAAATTAAAACAAGATGTTAAAACTCAGCAGAGAGGCACTTTTAGATATAGAGCTCTTGCAGAGTAGTGAGAAATTTTTCATGTTTTCACTTAGATAGAGGACAGGGTCAAGAGTGTGCTTCACAGTTCATCACTCAACTACTGTCTTTCATTGACAGTACCAATGTTGCTCAGGACTTTGAGATGCCCTGTTAGTGTAAGTCAGTCTAAACAATCTCTTGAAAGATGCCAAGGGTGAATTTGGTGGACATGGAGCTTATAGAAATAAAATAATCTATTTGCCAAGAAATGCTGTGGAAGTAAATCAAGTGGGAACATTTGCAATTTGTAAGATTTAGGAGCTAGGTCAAGGCAGGCAGGGATTTAATTTAATTTTTCATCTGTAAGTCTTAGATCAAAAAAGATGTTTCATTTGGTCCAAGATTAAAGATCTCATTTTCTAAGTAAGATTTAGGGTTTGGCAGACATGGGAGGATGGTTGAAGACATCCCCATGGTTATTTTGAGAAAAGTGTGTGGCAGAATGAAAAAGTGACCCAGATTTTCAGGTGTGGATTGACGAGTCAAATTCTAGATTTGCAGAATGTGCTGAGTTGGAAGGGACCCACCAGAATCATCAAGTTCAACTCTTGGGCCTGCAGAGGACTGTCCCCAAGAGTCAGAGAGACCTCAAAAAATTAGAGAGATAGGCAATCATATGGAGTTCAACAGAGGAAAGTGCCAGATTCTGCAGTTGGGGTGGGCAGACAGATGGAGGAATAGGAGGCTGGAGAGCAGTGCCATGGAAAGGGACCTGGGGGTCCTGGTCAGTGGCAAGTTGGGTATGAGTAAACAGTGCCCTGGCAGCCAGGAGGGACAGCCATGGCCTGGGGGCATCAGGCAAGCATCACCAGCTGGGAAAAAGATGGGATTGTCCTACTCTGGTCTGCACTGTGGTAGCCTCACCTCGAGTGCTGGGGAGCAGTTTGGGGCACTACAGTGTAAGAGAGATACTAAACTGTCAGAGAGTGACTAAAGGAGGCCACAAGGATGGTGAAAGGCCTTGGGGGGAAGCTGTATGAGCTGAGGGCACTTGGTCTGTTCAGGCCGGAGGAGTTTCAGGAGAGACCTCACTGGGGTCTGCAANGGGTATGAGTAAACAGTGCCCTGGCAGCCAGGAGGGACAGCCATGGCCTGGGGGCATCAGGCAAGCATCACCAGCTGGGAAAAAGATGGGATTGTCCTACTCTGGTCTGCACTGTGGTAGCCTCACCTCGAGTGCTGGGGAGCAGTTTGGGGCACTACAGTGTAAGAGAGATACTAAACTGTCAGAGAGTGACTAAAGGAGGCCACAAGGATGGTGAAAGGCCTTGGGGGGAAGCTGTATGAGCTGAGGGCACTTGGTCTGTTCAGGCCGGAGGAGTTTCAGGAGAGACCTCACTGGGGTCTGCAACTTCCTTGTGAGGGGACAGAGATGGAGCAGACACTGTTCTCTTCTGCATGGTGCCCAGTGACAGGACCTGAGGGAATGGCCTGAAGTTGTGTCAGCAGGGGTTTAGGTGGGTATCAAGAAAAGGTTCTTCCCCCCCAGGGTGACTTGCCTCTGGAATAGGCTCCCCAGTGAAGTGGTCACAGCACCAAGTCCGACATGCATCGCTGTGTTCTGCTTTCCTTCTCTGGTTCCTCTGCTGCTCACTTCATGTGCAGCTTGTGGAGCCAGCATGGCTGAGATGGTGCCACTGACCTGCTGAGCAGACAGATCACTGATGTTCCTCCTTGTGTGGGCTCGTTATCAAAAGCTGAATTTCAACATTCTGCAAGTGGAAAGCAGAGCCACTCTTTCCTCAGAAATGTATTTAACTGTGCTTGTGTTTATTGCAAAAAGGATTCCTTCCTGCTGCAGCAATGCCTGAAGGAAACAGGAGACAGGAGACAGTGCCCCTTGAGTGGAGCAATGGCACAGCATGAATGCTGATTCATACCATTCTTACCATAGTCCAGTGGAATTCTCTGCCTATAACTCCTCTGGTACTTTGCTGGGACAGTTCCTTTAAACTCTCACCATTGAGAGTCTGTTTAGCAGTTTTGTTGCCATTTCCTCACACCATGATGTTGGAACCCTCGTCACTGAGAATTTAGATAAGCCACGACAGTATGTTACACACACACCTACTCTATGTATATATTAAAAAAAAAATCCATAAACATATTTTTATATACATGTACATACACATATATTCATCTGTATATATACACACTCATGGGTGGGGAAAAGCTGATCTGGGGGCTCCTTTTTATAAGCACACTTACACAAATATTTATGACCTCCTGGCTTTTCTTGGTGCATTATATTTGACATTGAGCATCACAGATTAGAAATGCAAGGCAGCTGGGAGTAAAACTGTGATGGTCTTCTTTGGAGTGACTTCATCTCTTCTCACTCTGCAGATTTTTGTGGTTTTCAAATAAGATTTTGTTATACCAAAAACTTGGGCAAAACCCTTTGTGATAACAGTTGCTGTTATTTGATAAACAGCAATCTTTTGAGTAGGGTTTCCTATATTTTCATTTCAGCAGTGCCCTAAAAATTTCTGATGTGTATTTTTGAAAGAAAATTTTAAAAAGGAAATAAAAGAAACATACAAACCCTACTGATAGCAAAGTAATTTTTTACAAAATATCCTGGAGTCTGTTCACCTCTTACTCAAAACAAGAAGTGCATTTTTTAATATAGAATGTGAGAATTATTATTGCCTCACACTTCACTGAAGTAGTAACAAATCCATCCAGTTTAACTTATCAATGTGAATCCATTAATTTCCTGGAAATTTTATGCAAGTTCAAATAGACTGACAAAAAACCTGTGTGTTATCAGCTCTTCCTCTTCCAAATTTTCTTTCTTTATTTGTGCAGATGCACTGGCTTCTTCATCATTTACTGCATGAAACTGCCTCTAATCATGTCAGAATGATCTTTCCTATCCCACTATAGTTTCTTTCTGTTGTTTGGGGAGTTCTCTGAACCATATGGTACAATCCTGTTACCATTGACTCTCCCTACCACTGAAGAAATTCTGTAGTATTTCACCTTTGTGCCAAGGTAAAATAAAAAGATTTTTCAAACAAATAAAACTAATTTCTCTTCCTAAATACAAAATCTGTTTCTAAATAGAGATGATATGTGATGGGAACTACACACTTTCTTTAATAAACATATAAAGTTGCACATGGTCGAATCTAACTGGAAAACATTTTTCTTGTTCTAATTCCATTATCTTAAAACTGCTGATAAAACATCTGCAGTGGAACATGCTGGGAAAAATTAGTTCAGTAAGACTTTCTGTTTCATTAGGATGATTTAAGCCTACAATAAATATCATGGCATTAACATTTCATGCCGAGGCATGAAGAAATGGTTGCTGAAAGAATCAACAGCCTTTCTAGAAGTCAGCACTTTCTGTCTGTTTTTATGAGACCACTGGTTACTCTGCAATATTAAATGACAACTTTGCTGGGAGAATTATGTCCTGTGTGTGAGGTTTCTCTTGGGCATCCACCCAATTAAAGAATGAAACTGCCCCCAGATGTGACAACAATCTCCAATCACTGCACTTGGTTATGGTTCAAACGTCCATTTCATTTTGGCAGATATTCCTAATAACCCCTCCTCAGGGCAAGTAGCCTTTTAATAATAGCATTTTCCCTTTTTGAATTTGCCAGAGAGACCTGTCCTAACATATTATTTGTGCAGTAGTAGATACTGATTCATGATTGCTTCTTGTTTTCCACCTGGCTCTCCTCAGTCCCTCTCTAGCAAGGCAGTGAGGACAGACTCTGCCCATCCACCACCAGCACAGGTCTGTCCCCTTTTCAAGCCCAGACTGGACTTACAGGGACTGTGCTTGCCAACTGATGCCACCACCTACACTGCTAAAAAGACTATAACTTCCTTTTCTACCAATTTGTACCACAAATTTTTATTAGATTTTTGTCATCAATCTTTATTTCCAAGGTAAAATGACAATCAAAAGAGCTGACTCACTCAGACGTCAACAAAAAAGTGTTCCTAATTTTAAACCCAGCAAAAGCCTGCCCAGATATATCTATCAATCACTTTACAAACATAAACTGTGAGCTACAGACATGAAAGTAGGAGGTTTTCCTAGGCATGCAGCTGCAAGGTATTATGAACATGGAAACAGAGGTTTAGATAAACCTTTTGGAGACAAACTCTTTTCTTATTAAATAAATTTACTAAAATAATTTCTATACTTTCCGTTTTATAAAGAAGACAAATATTGTACGGTTGCTAAGGATGTTTAATCAAAAGTTTAGCAAAAAAACTCATACAGACCTTTGTCTAAGTAGCTTCATTTGGAAGAAGCAGCCTCACAACTGAATGCAAAAAAGTGAGAAGAAAATTATTTTTCTTATGATTAGGTTGTTGCTATTCTTCTTTAATGCCCAGGTCCAACTGAATTTTTAAAGAGAATTTTATGCCACAAGACCAGAAAATTGCCAAGAGCAACATGTCTGGTGATTATCTTGCTTGGATGGTTTAAACAGAGCCTAGGTTGCTCCTATTGAGCTCCCTGGAGAAACGAGGAGCATGTTGATGCCGTAACAAACACACCCACAGCATCATGATCATGAGTAAGGCAGCAATCAGAGGATGAACAACAGTTTTATTTTTACTGCTGGGGAAACAAAGGCAATTAATTATTAAAATGGGAAGCTATCTTACAAAACAAAGTCAAACAACTTCATTCTAAACCTTTCACAGACTTACAGAATGGTTTGGGTCCCCCTGCCATGAGCAGGGTCATCTTCAAGCAGATGAGGTTGCTCAGAGCTCTGTAGAACCTGACCTGGGATGTTCTGGGATGGGGCATCCAGCACCTCTCTAGGCAACATGTGCCAGTGTTTTAACAGCACCACATATATATATATTTCAAACAAATGTAGTCCCAAGGACTGGTCTTGGAAGCAATTCCCCGATGTCTGGTCTGGAGTTGCTCCCCTCCACTCTAAAGGTACATGATGAGAGGTTGTTGAGAGCTGCTGGCTGGAAAACTGACTAGCAGATTGAAGGTTCTTCTGAGCTTGGAGGGGATGACAGCTGGGAAGTGGGAATTGCCTGTACTTTTCTGCCTGTGCAATCCTTGCACCTGCAGGAGCAGAACGCTGGGATATACCAAGTGGGACCCATGAACACCTGAAATACATTACAGACTCCTCACAGCACCAGAAATGCAGAGCTGGAAGCAAATGATGAACTGTTAAGTTCAATTGTATTTGTGGTGAGTAATTTTTCTGCATTTTATTATTCACTGCTGTTTGGACAAATGCTCATTACATCAGAGAGGTAGTACTGATTCTTCTGCTTAACTGAGCTGAATGTTTACAGATGGAAAACTAAAAATTATCACTCTTTTACATCAAAATACCATGGGGAACTTGGGACAGTGCTTTCAATTAAAGCTTCCACTGGTGGAGCATCTTCCCACACTATGGAATTCCTTCCAACCTTTTTGAACTCCTTGGTAAATTCGAAGTTACTGTTCATTTATCCATGCTTCTCTCACATAACCCATGAAGTAACTACCTAGATATCTACTCAGAGACCTAAGCTGCTATTTAAAGCATTAATGGAGCTTGCTTTTTAAATAATTTATTGCATAAAGTTATCTTTTTAAAAAATCTCACTTCTAGTTCAGTTATTTTAAGATTGCCAATCCCCAGTTATTAAATATTGTGAACTAAATACTCAAACATTCTACTTTTAAAGAAGGAATCTGTCTGTTCCTCTATGCCTTCAGGGTTTCAAGCTGGTGTTGTTGATGTATTGAGTTTTACCTAGAGTTGCGAAGGCTAGAAACTTATCACTTCTCTGGGGGAAAGCTAAGAATGTAAAACTATGCCAGCTGCTGCAATATTGAAAAAAAAAAATTAATTAGATATAAGAAGTAGAAACATGATTTTCATAATGCACTATTGTTTGAAATGGAAAATATAAACAAAATTTCTACTTGAAAGGGTAAAAAAATATTGGTGTCCAGAGTATACAGACAGTTCCTTTTAGAAAACTCTTTTCTCAGAGATCTCACCCCACTTCAAATGATGAGTACCTTGTGTATAAAATATTTTTTTCCAGTTAGAAAATTCAGAAACCTGAAAGAAAAGCTCAATTTTTTTCCCCCTCCAGAACATTTGATTTAGGCTTGAATGGATAAGAACTGAAAAAGGAAATTAGGGAAGTACATAATAAAAAGTACTGCAAGGCAGTGATATGTTATTGATTCATTGTGAGGAAAGGGGAGTCACCCTCCCTTTTCCCTGCATTGCTTTCATATCTCTTTGCTGTGTGTTACTCCCCATATGCTGCATAGGCTGAACATGTTGGCCTCTTAGCTTTGCTGATGTTTTCCTCCAAGCAAGCACTGCCTGAGGCTAAGTTTAGGAGATTTAGTTAGTTTCAAATGATAAATCCATCTTTTGAGCTATGAAAGTGCATTTGTGGTTAAAGGGGAAATTCCTGAGGTCTTTATTGCTCTCCTACAGCAGTGTTGCATTATAGATATCTCTGCATGCATGAATGAGTGCTGTGATAGAATAAGATAGGATTAAAATTGTCCATTAGTTTTGGAGGGAAAAAGGTCACTTGGTCTGTATGAAAACTCTATAGACTGATGGTTCCTCTGGGAAACATTAAAAAATCTCCTCAATTTACATTAAAAATAAAACCACTTTGATTTCTGACAGCTCTGTGATAACCTGGGTACTTCTTGAATCAAGGACCAGTTGGTGCCTGTATCAAAGAAAATGACATTAACTAGAGTGTGACTGGCATCAAGCAGGACATAGGCAGGATTTTCAGTCAAAAAAGCATTTGTTTACTCTCCATTTTTTTATCTTTCAAGAGAGATGATGAATTTCAAAAAAATAAACCCAGTGAGTGGTTATATTTTTTCCTATCTCTGCATGGAGCTCTTTGACTTTTAACCTTGGAAATCCATTGCTGTATTTTCCTAGTCATTCCTAGGAAGATATCTACATATATAAAAGTAAAACTTCATTTTAATGACTTACTGAAAAACTTTTGAGAGATGATATTAAATGTGTCCTCTTTAGCTCCAATGCACTAATTTGATTTGTGTTAGTTCTGAGCACAGAACTCTTTTCTGAGAGAGTTGTCTCCACATAAGTGTTTGGTGAGGTTGAAATGATAAATATTTTGTGCATAGAAGATAACTTTTTCCAAGTGGCATCATTCCAGCTCTGTTTAGTTTAAGGCTCCAAACAAGTTAAATCCCATGTTTGTGGGCTGCAGTATTCACTTGTGTTACCTGTGGGGAAGGAGCACCATTGATTTACCAAAATATGAGTATTGGTCTAATACCGATACTCAACTGTGATGGACAAAAGTCTCTCTAACAATTTAAAGTTAGAAAGTGTATGTTTATTCAGCGCTGGGCAGCAGCATGAGGTCATCCCCTAATACACACTGCAAAATCACAGTTGATCACAGAAACTATTTATTGACAAAAGCTTCAAACAGATACATATTCATAATCACAGCCCCTCCTGTTCCTCACTTCCTATGGTAATTAGCTTGAATAACTATTAAGCATGCGTGATTGGCTTCCTAAATTAAGTCTGGGGTCGTTTTTGTGGGGAGGGGTCTTAGAGGGAGGAAGTAAGGCGAGTCTTCCTCGCCCTAAACTTTCGACCTTTTCTATCAATGACAATACAAATGATATCTGGATATAGTCCAGGTTCTTCAAAGAATGGGTTTCTGGTTGCATTGTCTATGTTCCTCTGAGTCTGCTTACTAGTTTAGTCTTTTCCCATTATAAGCACAGCAGAGCAAACATAAGATGACAGACAATCAATTATTTAAGTTTCAGATAACTATCTCAAGCCCGATTTTCCTTCTAACTTTTAACTTCTAACTGTTTTCAGCAAGGCCTATCTACCCATTTGCTTCTTAATTAATTCTAGTAAATAACTAACTTTTAACTAAAATCCTAATTTTTAAGATTAGTGTTTCACCATTGTTCAGCAGAATGACTAGTAAACCATCTAGACTGTAAGTGGATTATATATTCACATAAGCTTAAACACAGCTAAGTGTCTTAGCATTTACATATACAGCTTCTAATTGAATTTTATCACTAAAAATTACAAACACAAACTTGAGAGCCATTTAACTTCCATTTATCTTGAAGTGCAGTCCCCACAGCAGCAGCATGTTGAAACAAATTAGGTGGTTTTTTTTCAAAGAGATATTCCAGGAAGAGATCTGTCAGAGGTAGAGAGCTCTTTACAACTTTCCTGTGCTAGAAACTCCCTGATCAGCTACAGTCTGTATCTAAGCTGCCCTGAGCCTTTTGTTAGACTCTAACCCACCCATCCTCCTGATCATTGTCTGATGTCAGAAGTGATCCCATTTGTGAAGTGCTGAAATTGAGACAGAAAAGTTGTGGACCAAAGATCATTGAAATGTTGAGGTGGCATCTTAAAAGGAATTTCAGCCCTTCATTCAAGATGCATTTGAACCTGAAAGTCCAGAATTACAAACAGATTTAATGGGGTGCATTTCCCTTAAAAATGGAAAGAAAAGGAGCAAATTTCACTTTAAGGCTGATAAAACCATAAAGGAATTGAAAGTTACAGCTTCTTTTAACATTTTGGACTTTGACAAGAGGGATTTGGCATGCAGTTTTATATGAAATAAAATAATTAACAAAGTTGATAGAAGGCAAAAGGAGAATACATGATTGTCATTAACACAGAGCAAGGATGTAACTAACATCAAGGCTGTACATAAAATGAAGGTGCTTAAGTTTAAAAAACTTAGGCCCAAAGAGAATTAAAACTAGCAGTCCTGTCTGGAATGCAGAGTAGAATTATTATTTCCCAACTAAACTGATTTCTGATAATTTTTTGGAGTCAGTTTCTGCCAGGAAACAATGATCAGTTGTCAGATTTGCTGGCACTAGTCTATTTTGTTTGAATCTTTCAGAAGAATAAATGTCCCTCAGCAAAAGGTTTGCAAATCTCCCATTGCCTCCAGACACAGCAATTGGCCTGCTGCCTTCACCTGTGCCCTTCTCTAGTGCTCAGCACCAGTCTGGGTAAGAAAGTTTCAATTCCTCAGTAAGGGCAGCAAGAAAATGCCTTAGCCCTGGAAGAAATACTGAGAATTCTGTTTTCCTATATTGTGCAATATGAACCATATTAAAAGGCTGTTAATTAAGAAACTAGTCAGATTTCATAGCAACCATCCTCTTATGCAGCAGTTTCAGAGTGTGTACATCCTGTTCCTGTTGAGCTGAAGCAGGTTTTACACCCAGGTGAGCTGACCTTGGTAATATTTGAGGAGAAGGATGGGATGCCATCCTGCCATCCAAGGGAAGTCCTGGCTTGCTGGCTAAGATTAGCAGACATCTCAGAGGTTGCAAATTTTTTTACTTAAAACAATTGTTGACCAGGGTTTTTTTTTTTTTTTTAAGGTTTTTAAAGGTTTCTTGCTTTTGGTTTGGTTTTTTTTTTGTTTCTTTGGGTGGGTGGGGGGAGTATGTTGTGATGGTTTTTTTTGTGTGTGTTTTGGGTTTGTTTTAGCAGCTTTTTAATTTAGTTCTCAGCTCTTCTATTCCTGACAGTGACAGATTCCATCACGTTTTTTTTTTTCCTCTGTGAGAGGAAGGCAGTATGTACAAATGCAAAACTTGAAAAATGTCGAGATAAACCAGGAGAGAAGAAATATGTGGGCAATACTGGATAAAAATTTCCTTGGGAAATCACACAGAAGACTTATTTTTGTGGTTTTTAAGGCAAATGAATCTTCATTCTTTAAAGTATTTAAGACCACCCTTTGCTGGCACAACCTCAGCCCTAAAAGGTTCTTGATTGAGAAAAAATGGAGAACATCAGCTCAACAGCTTTCTCTGCCACACAATAAATCACACTCTGATTATCGAAGTTATGCAAATGACCTGGGGGAAATGCAATTGTCTGTTCCTGTCCTCTTAGAACATGTCATTTCTACAAAGCTATTGATATTTCTGCAGGCCCTGATGACTGTCACTATTGTTACAACTCAGTATAGCTCAATAAGGCTGGGCAGACCCAGGATCTGGAGCCTGTCCTGCCATGGAGCCACTGTCAATTTCCCTTGAGGAAACTGGAGAGAACGTAAGGTGGGAAGAAAGGGAAAACTGACATGTCCCAGTGCTGACCCTAATTTCCAAACTTTTCAGATTCTCGTGCTTCCACTCCACCCTTTTTTTCTGAAAAGGTCATAAAAGAAACCTATTATTTGCTGGTTCTGCTTCTGAATTCTCTCTGACAAAATGCTTAGGCATCCTTCTGATATTATAGTCACCTGCTTTAAATTTGTCACCAGTTTCAAACACTTACCAAGTAATCCATTAGGAAGGTTATTTTGTTTCTTCCCCAATTATCCTAGCCAACACGATTTCTTTTCCTCCATTCCATAGTCAGCATTTATTTATTTATTTATTTATTTATTTATTTAGTTAGTTAGTTAGTTAGTTAGTTAGTTAAAGTTTAATGAAACTCTCTGAGATTGTCTGATTCTGTTGAACTAAACACACCCATAAAACCTGGATGGTTTCCTAATTAAGTCTTACCACACGAAAGGAATAATATGCAAGTGGCTCTTATTCAAGAATGAAGGATGAAAATTTTGCACTGGGAAGCAAAGAGACATTGATGATGCCCCAGTTTAAAGCAACTTTAGATACATTCTGTCCATGAGAGCAATTTCTGATATTTCAGGAAGAAAATAGAATGTGGAATGCAAAATTACCTAAATTTTAATTCTTACAGTGAATGTTTCAGTACTGTGCTGAAAGTGGCCTTTTTGTTGCTTTTTGAAAATCAAATGGCTGCTTTATTGTTTCTCTGACAACATACCTGCTTTTATAAAATTCACAGAAGTTGGTAGGTATGAGTCAGTGTTAGCTATTTTCATGACTTTCATTAAAACTATTATGATTTTTCACATGGGATGATCCTTCTTTATCTCATTTTTCACCTTTGTAGCTCATTTTCTGCATCCTCTTCCACAGTTTAGTGCATTACTCACCTTCACCACATTATCTCAAGTGCTGTCTCCAGCCTCTCAGCCTGCAGATTCAAGCAGCTGAAGCACAGCAGCACTCAGTGGTTGTTCCCATAGCTAGACTGTAGCACACACAGCTTTCCACAGAAAACATGAATCAAAGACAAACTGTGCTAAATGCAAGTTACTTCTAGCATTATCTTGCCACGGCGTCTTGTTGCTTATTATTACAACATGTAGCTCCATTGGAGTCAGTGAGCATCAGGTTCTTAATTACCATCAGAGGATATAGTCCCTGGTTAGTAATTAATTCCCTCAAAACATTTAATTCTGAGAGGTGGAACAGTGGATAAATCCATAAATATGTGCAAATGCATTTTCCTAAGCCCATTTTGCATATGCTTGCAAGCCTTGAAGCTGTGTACATGCTATAGAAACAAAATCTTTCTCAAGGCATGATGTGATGGTGTAGCCTGGCCACCTGGGAAGATAAACCATGGCCAAATTGCTTATTTTAGGAGCATTCATGTCCAAAAATGAATTAAAGATGGATAGCCAAGACAGTCTTTTCAGTAACAGCAGAATGACAAATGCCTATGCCTTCCTTTTTCATGCCTTCAGCCCAAGAACACTGTTAAAATTTAAAAGCTCTAATGAACTGCATGATGGACAGATGCATCAGAAATTAAACTAAAGGAAAGGAAAAGAGCATTTGATGAAGTGGAGCTGTTGCTTGAGTGTCAAATATATATTGATAGAAAAGTGGGCCAACTATTCTTTACAGATCTTTATTTCTGTTAGTATCTGTTTTCAGGAATGATAACTAACACTAATAGGGAGGATTTTTTCTGACAGCTGAGAATGGAATAGTTAATTAGAATTTCTGGAAATTAATAAATGTATGATTTCTAGATGACACTCCTGCCTTTGAAGATCATCTTTTGTTTCCACAGCTCTATAATATTAACACTGCTATTAAAAAACACAGTAGGTGTGTGCTAAAGCTTCTTCATTAGATCAGTTTATGAAGGTTTACTGTCATCTGGCATCTTGAAACAGAAGTCCTGCTCCTCATATTGCCTTATTTCTTCAGAATTCAGAAATTACTTAGAATTAATTCATAATAATTAAGCCAGACACCAAAGGAGATGGCTCAGAAACAGCTACACAAAATTAAAAGCCCTGCTCCTGCCTGCACTTCCCAGCAATCCCTGAGATGAAGAGGTCATTTTGTCACACAGCTAACAGCCTGTCCTTGCAGCAGTCTGTGCCTGGGTCCAGCTTCAGAGCAGAAAATGTCTTACTCCAAGTTCAGAGTTTAGTGAAGAAAATCTTGACTTAAAGACAATTTTCATCTTTAAAGGCCCGTTTTCTTCCAAGATTTAAAAGCTTTTCCTCCCAGTTACCCCTATGATTCATGTCTTCATTTAGTGGACAGCTTAAACTTTCCTTTTAAAGAATTATTGAATTGCTCTGTCCAGTCTAGAGACACTGGCATTCCCTGAACCTGCCTGTTTAGAACCTTATTCTGTCTAGAAGCAAACAGACTAGTTAATGGACCCACTACTTATCTGAACTATTAATTGATGACTAAACCATATTATGGCAAGCACTGCCTTTCAGTTGGGCAAATATTATCATGTATAGTGTTTGTACTTTATATGACTATACTGTCTAAAACACACAAAGAAAGAGGCATGGAAACAGTGCTACCTTGTTTGTGACCAGGAGTGATGATGGTCAGACTCTACCAGAGATTTCAAGGAAAATGTTCTTGGCAGGATTAGTCACAGTGCAGGCTGTGATTGTGCCTGCTCCAGCATGCAATCAGGCTGCTTTTGGATCTGGTACTTGGACTAGAAATTCCTGCATTATTACAGGATTATCCTTAGATCACTACAAGGCTGGCAGGAGGAAGCAACAGTTAAAATGGCTGTCCTCATCCCTGGAGGATAACAAATAATATGGTTTTAAAAAGTCCTCTCTGGCTGCAGTAATTGTTTTTGAAAAGCAAACCAGAGGCAAAACCTCAGCAGATCTCTGCTCAAAAACACCCCCACAAATGATCTTGGAAGGTCTCAGGAGGGACAAGAATAGAGCTGGCTGTCTTTATGGCATTGATTGATGACACTCTTTGATCAAAAACCAGCTAAAACCAGCCCAGCACAATCAAGCCAACCCAACCCACACAACCAGCACCGTACTTGCTCTTGGAGATACTGGGATGGGGCTCAGCCTAGAAGAGGACAATTCTACACCCAAGTGCTTCTTGTACTATAACTGCAGAAATCTTTGGAGAATGTGAGGGCACAGGCTTAAGATAAAGAGGGGTAGGGGAAAGACATCAGGAGGAGGAGAAAGCAATACCCAGAGACTCTGTGGGGGAAACAGTTTCCTTTTTCTCCAATAATGAGGAGAAACAATGCAGGAGTGTGAGGGTGGCCTCTTGCAGGGCTGGGGAGAGCCTTGGCACCTGGGGTCCCTCCTCTTTGGGGGACACTGGAACACCCCAGGTGAGCTGTCCCTGCCCTGTCAGGGAGTGGAGCTGCTACCCTGGGCAGAGAGATCTGCCAACACCTCCTGTCCCAGATCCTTCTGAGGCTGGTCCCACTCTTTGGGGATGGGCATAGGTGGAGACCTGTGACCCTCACAAAGGGCAGCTTCTGTTATGCCAGCTTCTTCCTCTTTCACAGAGACTGTAGGGCTGCTGGTGGGAGTCCCCACCCATGAGCAGGAACTCAGGATCTGGATCTGCTGGAGCTGCTGCTGGCTTCTGGGCTGTCAGTCTCATCCCTGGCAGCATAGGAGAGCAGCAGCCTCTGAGCTGCAGTGTCTCACAATGATGTCAATGGTGTCATGATCAGTGGCACTGTGTGTTCCTCCAGGACATCCTGCAAACTCTGGATCATGATGTCCTGGTCTGGGCCATAGGTGCAGAGGCAGTGCCCAGTGCAGCACAACTGCAATGGGCCCCGAACATGGTCTCCATTCTCTGGCATAGCCCAGTCTGCACAGGACCATGACACGCTGTTGCTGATGGAAAAATTCTGCCCAGACTTCAGGCAGGACACTGTCCATGGCCTGGAATGGTGTGTCCTGTGGAGAAGATGAAAGGGACACCAAAGGAGGATGGGAGCTGTTCTCATCCAGGCTGCCAGGATCTCTCTCTGCCTGGCTGCTGCCATCTGGCAGCTCCTCAGGGACTGTGATGGATGTCTCCAGATAGTCGTCTTCTCCATGATCAGAAAATCGGACAGTCACTACTGTTCTTCTACAAAGTGGGCACACTGGATTTCTCTGTGTCCACTGCAGGATACAGCCCAGGCAAAACTGGTGGTGACAGGGCAGAGTAGAAGCCACATCCTCACAAGTGTCCTGGCAGATGGGGCAGTTGCTGTGGGTCTCTGTGGACTTTTTTGTGCTCTGCAGCACAAACACAGCTGTGGAGAGATAAGGGTTTGCCCTTGCTGCTGTCACCTTCTGAAGGAGGGAGAGGCCATGGTCACTGGCTGTCCTGGGGCAGGGAGGAAGAAGTGGCTAGGCCCCTGGAGAAGGCCACCCTCCCATCTCCTGAGTCCCATCACACACCCCACAGCCACCCTGGCGGGACATTTTCCTGCACAGCTCACTCTCAGTGCTGCATCTGCAGTGCTTGTCTGCCTGGAGCAGGCAGAACAGGGAAACAGGAGTGATGGCTCTGAGGCTGANTGCAGCACAAACACAGCTGTGGAGAGATAAGGGTTTGCCCTTGCTGCTGTCACCTTCTGAAGGAGGGAGAGGCCATGGTCACTGGCTGTCCTGGGGCAGGGAGGAAGAAGTGGCTAGGCCCCTGGAGAAGGCCACCCTCCCATCTCCTGAGTCCCATCACACACCCCACAGCCACCCTGGCGGGACATTTTCCTGCACAGCTCACTCTCAGTGCTGCATCTGCAGTGCTTGTCTGCCTGGAGCAGGCAGAACAGGGAAACAGGAGTGATGGCTCTGAGACTGACACCAAGATCTGCCAGTGACAGGCACCACCCTCCACTAGATCCTCCAGACCTCACAGAATGGCTTGGATGGAGTTCAGGCTGGAGCCAGACTGGCCCAGGCTCTGCTGACTCTGAATATAAGCAGTGACGGATAAGAGCTCCCAATCTATCTGCCCATAATGTCACAGCCCACTACCTGGTGGCAGCAGCCTCCACATCCCTATGCTGTGACAGAAGTCCTTCTCTCTCTGCAGGCACATGACATCAGCTAAAACTTGGGAGTTCATGCTGGAGACCTGACCCTTTTTCTCACAACGATCTGCAGGGGCCAGATTTCCCACAAGGTTTTTGACATCTCCATGTTTGGGGGCTTCAAGCACCAGCTGGACAAAGCCCTGAATTCTTTGTCTAACTGCAGCACGAACCTTGCTTTGAGCAGAAGGTTGAACCAGAGGTCCCCTGCACTCAAGTCTGCTCAGTGATCTTTCCGTAATCCAGTAAGAAAGTCAAGTTTAAGATGGTGATCAGCAGAGTCCATATCAGCAGCTTTAGAGGGGGGAGAAAAATACTGGGGTTTGGATTCACATTCTATTTTTTTGCAGCACTTGTCACAATGTGAATTTCTCTCTTCACACAACCTTGTCCCAAACTACAGCACCACACCCCTGGCAGCGCAGCAGATGAGCTCAAATTCAGACTGTCAATAATACTTCCCTCTGGACTGATGGATAAACTACAGTCATGAGGGATGTTTGCAGCAGACTAATCATCAATTCCCAGGGATTTCCTACAGAGTCAGCAGTGAAATCTGCAGATGGGAGGAGGTAAAAAAATTTTTGTATTTGCATAGCAAAATACTTGGTTTTATTTGAGATCCACTTAGTAGTGTAGAGAGAATGCTGTTCAGAAGAAACTTTTGGAAAGTAAATATTCTCTTGGTATTTTACTTCCTGAGAGAAGTCAAGCTTGCCTTTGGCAGGAAAGATTGCACTGTCAGGACACACTGCAGGACAGTGATAGTCTGGCTCTGTGTGTCCAACAAAATTGGAAAAGTCTTAATTTTTAGAGGAGGGCTTGGTGAGGTAGCTTGGTGCTGTTTGTGAAAGACAGTGTATTTGATCCATGCTAAGGTCAGAGGGGGCTCAGGAAAAGGACTCTATTAAGAAAGAGACTAAAAAAAGCCAATATAATAAAAACAAAGAATATATAAGCAACCTTACTAGGAGTATTTTTTACAAAGGTGTTTTTAGCAGTGTTTTTCATTCTATTCATTTAGTCGTTTTAGTTCTGTTTTTTATGTTCCAAGTCTGTAAAATTGCAGGGTTGTGATTCACTTCAAGTTCGAATTCTTCCTTATCTCCTCTTCAGTGATCTTCCAGTTGAATCTTCCTTATTTCTTCACTTTTAAGATAATGAACTTTATATATAAATGTCTTCTGTCACAGGGCACTAAACAAATCCATATCTTGCAGTTTCAAAAGCACAGGGATTGAATGTTGGAATTTCTTCTGAGCCTATTAATTATATAAAACACCTGGATTCTGAGGGGTGAGAAAAGTAATCAAATATTCAATGGCATCTGCTTTCTGTTTATTTGGCATGGATCTTCCAAGAAAATAAATAAGGCAATGACAAAAGAGATTTTTTTTCTGTGGGTCCATAATCTCAGGCACAGCTTCCTGGGGACAGGATTGAGCTTGTACTTCGGTGACTCCTATCATATCTGCTCCACTGAAATGTCATTTCTAAGCAAAGCTGAGCTGCTGATGGGTTGGTTTAGTGCAGATTCTTTAGTACATATCTGGGCTTTAAAGTGGC
This sequence comes from Toxostoma redivivum, assembly GCA_013397375.1. Classification (NCBI taxonomy): domain Eukaryota; kingdom Metazoa; phylum Chordata; class Aves; order Passeriformes; family Mimidae; genus Toxostoma; species Toxostoma redivivum. The sequence continues at coordinate 81,069 of VXBI01000284.1, read as the reverse complement.
TTTCTTCTCCCACTGCTGGAGTGGCTGATGTGAACTCCTAAAGAGAAAGAACATCTTTTTTTAAGATGCTAAAATAAAATTTTTAGCACTGCAGGAAAAGCATGAGCAGTGGGATTGCAGTTACCCACCATTTATTAATTTTTAAATTATTTTAATGCAGAAAATATTCATGTGATAGCTTCACAAATCTGTTGACTTTCCTCTGCCATCTGCCCCCATCAATGGTGGAGTGGGAAGGGTCAGAGCAGGTGGTGGGACTCTGGTGTTTCCTCACCTGATGGAGGATGTGGGTGAATCTGAGGCATTCAGCTGTCTTTGTACCTTTGATCAAATAACTCTGCTGGCACTCTGCCCATCCAGCTTGGAAAACCACAATAGAGTTTCCTGCCAGCTGATATCCCCCAGGTTCTGGGTGAACCAGGCACTGAGACACATCCACTTGACATTAATGAGTGGCCTTACTGCCTTCCTAATACAGATTTCCTAATACTGACATGTGCTAAGGCTGCATGGGGCTGCATCTGTGCCCTTGCACAAGCCACTGGCCCCCAGGTTAGCCAGCCACCTCTAATGTCATTGTCATGGCTGGCAGCAGGTACCTTTGTTCCTCTGGTGGGTGCAGGTTGTCTCTGGCACTGACAAGCTGTCTAGGCTTTAAAACTCCCCTGAGCATTGCTTTGTTTTCTACTGACCTCCATTTCTTTTGAATGCCAAGTTGCCTGTGGCTTTGCCATCTGTTCAGGTGGCTGCAGCTCTTGTCTAGGAATCCTGTATGTGTATGTAAGGGGATGTATATAATGTGGATATATATGTGCATATTTGTTAGGCTGTGAGAGGTTTCATGTATATGCATCTTTTGTTACATCTTTTGCCTTTCTGTGAAAAATAAAGGAAAAGGGGATAATTGTGTTCTGTAAATAAGTTCCTTTGTGTTTGAACAGCCATGGGAGTTGCACAGCCTGCAAAGAAAGTATTATTCTCTTAGATGCTTGAAGTTCATCCTACAGTTCTTATTTGGAGTCTGAAACCATTTTCTAGCTGGCTCAAATGAAAGCCAGATTTTCCCAAAATATTAGTTCCTGTTTCAGAGTATTAAAAGAGCTGGATTTTTTGAAGTTTAGGTATTTTAGGCAGAAGAATTTGTGGCCAGAATAGACCAGGTCCTCAGAGATGTAAAAGCATTTCTTATCTGCTTCAAATCCTGAATAGCCACCCTTCTATCAGAGAAATTCCCACTCACTGGACATCAGCTATCCATAGTTTTTTCAAAAGCTGGTCTCTCATGACAGTACCTACATTGAAAAGAAACTCTGCTGTGAGACATGCCCCTCATTCATGCAGAGGTGGAAGTACCAATTTGTATGTTGGCTATTTCTTCATATATAAATTACTTCATGGTAGTTTTGGTATGATTTTCTATATGACTGAATGGTAATAGTTTAGCCTTCTTTTTTTGCCCTCAGTGCAAAGAAAATTCAAATCATAAACAGTGAGAAGTCAGACTGTGATGTATTTCTCTTTTGAAAATGAATTAGTAAAGCATATCTACTGAAAATATGAAATGTTTGTGATTAACTCCTCGCAGAATCTATCTGAACTAAGGTAGATAAGCAAATTACTTTGAAGGGGCCTGAAATGCAGCCGTTCAGATGTTCTATTTAAGTGTATGTTGCTTGCTATCAGTTTTGCCTCCTTCTCCAACTGCACAGAAAAACTCAGTGAAAAACAGAGTGCAGATTAAACTTCATATCCCACACCGTGAGAAAGCTTGGTGACAGACAGTGTCAAGTCCTTGTAGTTACCCACACCTTTTGCCTCTGTATTTCCATTTTCTACCCCAAAAGAGATACTGGTAGAATTCTAATTCTATCAGACTGGCTACTGCCTGTTTTAAAAGTTAGTGCTGGCACAAGTTGTACAGAGAGGTTGTAGATTCTCCATCCTTGGAGATACTGAAAAGCCATCCAGGAATAGTCATGGACAGAAGGCTCAAGGTGTTCCTGCCTGAGCAAGCAGGTTGGGCCAGATCACCTGCAGAGGTCCTTTCCAGCCACAGCCCACCTACTGTTCTCTGTTGAATACTGTTAAATTTCTGCCCTTTTCAGGCCAAACCAGGCTATAGACCAGTCAGCTCTTTTGACACAATTGGTGGTACAGGGCAATGTTTGGTGTGGAACACCACCTACCAGTGAATAGACAGATGTTGGTGCAGGCAGGAACTTCTTATTCTAACATTGCTGCTAAAGACATCAGTGAATAATGCCTCACCAGTAGGTTCAGTTGTTCATCTAAGATGCATTTAATTCCAGGTAAATTTAGAGGATAAAATACACAAACTGATGAGTATATGGAAGCTGTCATGCAGGCTCAGGATTCTTGGAAGAATTAGATTAGCACACCTCCTGAAAAATATACACTGCCTAGGACCCAAACCATGAGTGAGTTCTGAAAAATCTTGCTTGAAAATCAACACTTTTGGGAAAGAAAACACTTGCAAAAATGTGATTTCTTATGGGTCTTACCTGATTGTGGTTTTAGTAGTCTTTTAGTTCAAGAATCAGGCACTGGACTTAAAAATACTATTTCAGAGAAAGCTCGATGGATGAAAGTTAAGAGTTGATTATATGGAGGCTCAAAGCACTTTAGGATAAGCAGCTCAAAGAATGATGACAATGTTATATTAGTGAGGGTGGAAAAAGAACTGTTGGGAGTTGGTACCCATGGTGATCAGAGCATTGCCAGCAAACCTGGTGTATAAGGATTGTCTGCCTGTGGGAAATGAGTATTTCTTTCACAGCAAAGTGAGTTGAAGCAGCTGAGTGTTGCAGAATTCCGGAAGATAAGGGGGTGATGTGTGTGTCTCAAACACCGATAGCTGGAGGGCCACAGAGACAGCCAAGGACTGTTGGCCTTTGCAGACAAGGATTGTTTGTAGTGACCAAGATACACAGCCATGAGAAAGGAAAAGATTCTTCTGGAGAAGGGGAGCCAGGCAGAGATAGGGGAGCTCTTCAAAGGGAGAAATATTGTTGAGTTCCTGGAGACAAGCATAATGTAGTACACAACAAGCTCAGGAATGAGGACAAGATGGTCTTCTGCTGCTTAGTTAAATGCTCTTTTTGAACAAAGGGAGACCCATTTTTGATGGTACAGATGAGTGTCTCTGGCCAGCATAGCATTTGACACAAACTACATATACAAGAATTTTTTTCCCTCTTCAACATTAGACAAACACTCTGCTAAATGCACCTTAGCAGTTACCAGAAATTGATGTTATTTCACTCTTGATTTACAATACTGTTCTCCTAATTTTATGTGAAAGATGCATATGGATTCCATGTTGTGGCAATATTCATACATCAAACCCTTTGAAGTGGCAGATCATAATGTTTTTGTGTAAAATATATTATTACACTAGGCCAGCTACATGTTGTGATCCATCTGGTCAGGGTCCAGGCAGCCAACTAATGGCATTGCTATAAACAACATTTTGAAGATGGAATAACAATCTGGAGGCAGTTCTCAGTTTTTGCACAACATTAGGTGCAGAGAGGTGCATTTGAAAATGAACGTCTCTGAAATGTCTCCCTCAAATTTATATTGCAGTTGAAAGAAAACCCATTTCTAAGATATGTGAAGAATATGAAGATGTAAAGGCTCAGGCCACAGTGGAATAGAGAGGTGCAATCTTATTAAGGACAACATTAAGGACAACAGGACAACCCTATTTCATCCCTACACATTAACAAAATATAAGCAAATATGAGCTTTATAAGCCAAGCTCAGAGACATACTTGGGCTTCTGTGGATAGCAGTGGCACTGAGAATGTCTGCTAAATCAGCACAGCATCAAAGTGCACTGGTGGCTTCAAAAAAGCAGTTTGCAATTGTTTGAGGTACTCAATGCACATGGATATCCTTTATTTGGCTTTATGGTATGTTCATTTCATTCCAATGGCCTGGCCCAAGTGCCAATGTCATTATATATATTGCCACATTTGGATATTATTGTAATAAATTAATTTAAATACTGATTGAGTCATCATATACTTGACAGTGAGAATTTTACCCTATACAATGGTTAACTCTCCTCAAATTAAATTGCACACTATTCTGCTAAAAGCTCTTATAAAGACAAAGATTTGACAAATATTTTGCCTGATTGCAAGACTAACAAAAGAATTTTTTTCCAGTAATGTTTAGCCAAATCCTACTTCTTCTACCCTAATAAACTTCAAAGTCTACTCAATTCCTCTGAAAGTTGGTGTGGAAGCAGTTAAATGCACTCAGTAACTAGGTGTGTCTGATATGGGTTGTTTTACTACTATTTTCATCAAAGAAATTATAATTCAAGTTTAGAGTGCTTTCTGGGCACATGAAAAGCACATAACTCAGCTGCAGATGTCCTCCATGTCTTTGGGCGTATTTTTTAGATAAGTCCTATTGCCAGGAAAAATGAGAAGTAACTACTGCAAATTAATTATGCTAGTAAGTATTCTTCATGGCAAAAAACCTCTGGTGGTTTAACTACAGTATGTTTACATAGGGCATCTCATAGGTAATTGATTTATCCTAGGAAGTGTATAATTGTCTCCACTTGCTCAAAAGTTTTACTTTTGTAATTATGCCAAACTGATATCCCACTACAGAAGAAATGTCATCCTTTGGAATCCAGTAAATGGACATTTTCCTTCTAATTTCCTCCTTATTTCCTCTTAGTAATACATGCTTGTTTTTAGCACAACAGACACGGTGACACTTCCAGAAATGCTGCTGTGCCTGCTCAGGAATCCATGATGTTCTCTTTGAGCATGAGCAGTGTGTTCATGAATATTTCAGGCAGTGATCTAATTTCACCTGGGTATATGTAGGAAAACAGATGTAATGTTTTGATCAGCATTAGTTACAGGTCAAAGTGAGCCCTGACAATGATTTCCATCTGCTTATGCTGTTGCATTCCTGTGGATGGTAGGGTAGGACACTGCCTAATTAAGGCCCCCAGAAATTTTTGGCTCACTTTCATTACAGCATTTATCCCTGTTTCACTTAAAAGCTGTTTAGGTTGTGTTTTATTTTCTGTTGTGCATGTGTTTTTTAAGATACCACTAAAGAACTGGAGAAGATAAGAGCACATACTGATTTTCCTGTGCAATTCGTAGTGATCTATGGATTTTGTCATTTGAAGACAGTAATATTAGTGGGCATAAAAGAACATTATGTTTACAGAGCCACTGAAGTTCTGAGTGTGAATCTGCCACATGTATAGAGATCACACTCTGTATCTAAGCTGACCAATAACCAGTCCATGATTCCATGAATCTGTGGGTGTGAGCTGAGTATTTTTTTCCTGTCTGATGTGTTATCCTCATAAAGCTGATCACACTGGCAATTCTGAAATAGTTCTTTAAATATTCTGTAAATAGTGAGACATTCATCACACTGTGGACAGGGACTACTGGTTCAAGCATTTCAATACAGCATATCAACAGCCATCTATGCTGGGACGAAAACAGAAAAAATGACAACATGTTGGGGTTGCTTGTTAGTTCTGAGATAGGACCAATAGAATTATCACAAAATAGTTTAGGTTGGAAGGAGCCTTTAAAGGCCAATCAGTTTCACCCCACTGCTATAGGCAGGGACATCTTCAAATAGATCAGGTTGCTCTGAGTCCTGACTGTACTCAAATATTTCCAGGGATGGGGCACTGTCTCAGTTTGAGAGACAGGTATTTACTAAGGAGAGGCAAGAATTCCTTTTTTTGAGATGGAGACCACAACCCCCTCTTTTTCAATCACTATAATTTGAAATCAGACGCTTTCAGGCAGGAGATATGGGGATAGGAATAACAGCTCTTTACTAATATATCTAACCAGGCAAACAGCATAAAAACAACAACAACTTTAGAAATTGACAACAAAACAGAACAGTACAGCTCAATTTTAGTCCCCTTTGGCCACAGGCTCCTTTTTCCTGAGCTCAGTTCCCGGTGCTGTGGGCAGAGCCGGTCCCGCGCAGCTGCAGAGGCCGGGCTGATGGCGGCAGCTCAGGGCTGAGCGGGAGGCGGGGGGGCCGCTCCTGTTCACGGCGCCGGCCGTGCTGCTGCTGCTCAGCAGTGAACAGTAGGATAGGATGGGAAGGCGGCAGGGTGAGGTCCAAACAGCAGGGAACGTGGTCTCCGGTGTTGAAGCCCGCGGGGGAAGGAGATGCCAGAACCGGAGCCCCGGCTGTCTTTTTTCTCCACTCCACGTGCCAGCCTGCCAGAGAGCCATCCACCCCTCCGGCCCCACTCCTCCTCCTTTTTCCAGTTCCCTTTGTCCATCCCCCCTCCTCTCACCTTCCTGCGAGAGACAGCTATTACTAAGTTGTAGCCACAAGGCCTTAGCATAACAATGGGAAAAAAATTCCACAGAAAGGAAATGAAAGAAAGAAAAAAAGATTCAACCCCCAACAGGCACCTACCACTTTTCTGGGCAAGCTTTGCCACTCTTTAACCACCCTCAGTATAAAAACCCTGCCTTGTAAATAATCTAAGGGCTAAGAGAAGGGCTGAGTGCAACCAGCAGCCATCAGGTTTTAAAGTTGCTCCTTTTACAGTTAAATGAGGTGACATTTCAAGACTCCATGCCACAAAATATTCAGGGTCTTCAGGTGCTCCGTGGTTTGTGGTGCAGCTGCAGAAACCTGAGACCTGCAAGCCTGGAGAGGGCTGTAAAAAGCCAGTTGGGCTTGTGCAGAACATTTGCCTGCCTCCAACAGCCTGACTGCACCAGACTCCTCAGGGCTGGCCACCTCCAGATGTGGGCAAGGATGGTAGCTGGAGGACAAAAGGAAGCTATGGGGAAAGGATTACAGGCTACTGCAAGTTCATGGTGGCAAATACCTAGGAAAATAGGAGTATCTTGAGCTAAATGTCTTGGGAAAAAATTCTACTCTCTAGCTGACCATGGTCATAATCACAAGGGAAAAAAATTGAGATATTTTAAAAATTCTTGCATTTCTGCTCAATTAATTTAAAATATTGTTTTTTAAACATAATGCATTTAGAAATTCTGTGTGCTATTACTCACAAATTGCTTCACAAGGCCCTGGTTATACTGTATTTAATTATTCAAAACTACACAATAAATTATTTCTGGATAGGATTTATAGACAGCTTATTTCCAGTCTTTTATATTCATACTGAGACCAGATAATTTTCACTGAATGCCTATGGTTTATCTATCCTGCTGTATGCTTCCGTCCTTTGACTGCAGAAGTTCCTGCACTTGCACATTCACTATTTGAGTTTATGATTTTTTAAAAAGATAAAAGATCCCGTTTCCTTGGAAACCTTTGCCAGTAAACAGGTTCAATGGCATACCATGGAAAATAAAAATAGGTAGTGTACTAAGCTGACAAACTTACATGAATATTTTTTCCTATCCTAAGAAAATACTCTCAAGCATTTATATTTTAAATTACTTCAGTTAAGATTTTGATGGAATTAGGAAAGTAAAATGATGACTGAGAAAAGTCTAGAACCCTTCTACACTCTGCTTTCATGTGTAGAGAAAAATCTTATAATTTTCAGGCCGGATTTGGTTTTTAGTGGCAACCCTCAGAGTCATCTCTCCTTTGAGAAGCAGACTGAACAATGCAGTATGCATAACAAAGCATCCTGTGTGTGTATCACAGATTAAGTGATAGCTATTGAAAGTACAGAGGGAACATCAAAGGCTTCAAAGACTCATCTGCTGCTCTTTGAATAAGAAAAAACCTGCAAAGACAGGGCAAATGCTGCCAGGATCACAATGAAAGAGCTCAGACTGTACCTTACAGCAAACCAAACAAGGGTATGGAGGAGCAAAGCAAACACACAGGTGCCTCCTTCCTTTCCCAATATTTTATCTGTCCTGATTCACCTATCTCCCATCCCATGTGTCAGCCCTGAGACAAACCTTGCACAGACAGAATGTGAACCCAAATCCTCCCTTCCTACGGCTGAGATTGCTTTTCTGATTTGTAGCCCCACTGAAGCACTCTCAAATGTAGTGCAGAACCATTAAAAAATGTCTCTTGTATGTGCCTGAGTATGCCCTTGCTGTGGAAACTCCCTGGCCAGGAAGAGTGTCCAACCCTGGGTAGCCATGGACTGGTTTCTCTTTTTCATGACAAGGGCATTTTGCTTCTAGATATGCCTCTTCTCAGATTTCTGTCAGTTTCTGCCCTGAAACATGATAGCATTTTTCTAACCATGGTGTCTCCCTTTGTGTCAGGTTGTCCTCAGTGTCCAGCAAGCCATGGGAGAGTGGAGACCATGCAGCTTCTGCACACAGAAAACCAGGGTCTTTTCCTTCAAACCCATGTCCAAGTCCACATCCAGAGAAGGGCCAGGAAGCACAAGTCTTGTGAGGAGTGACTGAGGGAGGTGGGGTTATTTAGCTGGGAGAAAAGGAGGCTTGGGAAGACCTTATTGCCCTCTAAAAATCCCTAAGAGGAAGTTGTAGCCAGGTGAGGGTCAGGCTCTTCTCCCAGGTAACAAGTAATAGAACAAGAGGAGACTTCCTCAAGCTGCACCATATGAGGTTTAGATTGGATATTATGAAAAAAATTCTTCATAGAAAGATGTCAAGCAGTGGAGCAAGATGCCCAGGTCTTTACTGGAGTCACCATACCTGGAGGTATATAAATGACATGTCGCTCGGGGTCATGCTTTGGTGATGGCCTTGACAGTAATTGGTTAGTAGCTGGGTTATCTTGATTGTCTTAGAGGCTTTTTCCAACCTTAATGATGCCATGATTCTATGGAAACCAAGCTCATAACCTGCTATGGCTCCTGTAACTGAGTCAGCCTCGTCCCAAATCACAGCCAAATTTGAGGTGATTTCCACCTCAGGATGTGCTGTGAAGCACCCCTGAAGCAACTCTGAATGAGGAAGGATGAATTCTTCCCTTTCCCTCTCTTTTGCCGCCTTCCTCAGGCAGTAATTTCTCTGGTAGAACATATACAGTTTTCATTCTTTTATTGCAGAAATAGATTTAATCCCATATGCACTGCAAAACATCTCTGATTGTGGTGTCTGGAACTTCTGTTCAGGCAAATGCTTTTGACCTCGACCACCACAGCCTGGTTCAGTGCCCACCAAATTATGACAAGCACCTGCTCAATCTCTGCTGAATTGTCCTTCTTTACTCCTCTAGTGATAGCTACTGTATTTACTCTGAACAATAAAGTTTTGTCCAGATAGTATTTTTTTCTGTGTTTGAAACAGATAGCTTAGCATTTTGATCATTCAAAGGAAAAAAATCAGCCTCCTTGACACTGTTGGGGGTTGAATAATTTATTTTCTTTTCTGTGGAATTTTCCCCCATTGTTATGCTAAGTACTTGTGGCTACAAGTTAGTTGCCGCTCATTGGAAGGTGAGGGGAGGGGGANATTCCTATCCCCACATCTCCTGCCTGAAAGCGTCTGATTTCAAATTATAGTGATTGAAAAAGAGGGGGTTATGGGAAAAGGGGGTCTTCCCTCTCCTTGGCAAATACCTGTCTCTTAAACCAAGACAACACAAAATTTACACTCTTTTGTAACTCCTTAAATAGTCAGAGGACTCACTAAATTTCAAGTCAGAGGACTTTCTAAATTTCCATGTTATCGACCATTGCTAAATTTATCAACATACAAGTTGATAACTTTTATTCTGAATTTTTAATCTTCTTGTGGCTTTACTGTCTTGCTGATATTCATTTTATTCATTTATGCCCTGACAAATGGCTTTTTTTCTCTCTTGGAAGAGCTTTATTTTTAAATGGTTTTAACCTGCATTAAATAGTTGGGTTTGTGTCCAGATTATTATTCTCACCAATTTCTGGGGTTTTTTTTCTGCTCCCAAATTCTTATTAACTTTGTGTCATGTCAGAAAAAACCCCCACACATGTACATTTTGAGAGATGTTGCATGAAATAAATGATAACGCACAGTTTAGCTGTTTGCTCAGCAGAAGTGGCAGCATTAATTGTCCATTTGCACATTTATGGGCCTAGCCACATTCTGTAACAGCTAGAACTGAAATAAAATCACCAGCTGGGGCACTTTTAAAAAGAGATTGAAAATGTCTTTTCATTCCACATATGGTAGTATCGGGCAAATTTGAAGAAGGAGAAGAGAAAAACCCTTGCAATAAATGCAAATTTTATCTTTATTCTGTTATTTCTTGTACTTGGCTGCTCTGTTAAAATTCTGTCATTGGTGACAATCATCCCACTAGACTGCTTTTAAATGGTTCTCAGCTTCTTCTTGATTTTACTGTGTGCCGTTTCTCTGGGGAGAACTTAGCTTTAGAATTGTTTAATCAAAACTCAGATTCTCTCCTGATGTCATGATAGTTTCCTTCTCAGCTGGTGGTAACAAAATGGATCTTTCCAGGATGGAAGCCTTTGCATAAAAGCAGCCCTTCACAGTGTCAAGTCACTGAGATTTTTGTTAGTACCCAAAAGACAGGAAGAACGTTCAAAATTTTTCATTCTGAAGTGTGACAGTGGGAAAATGTCCATCATCTAAATATAACCATTCTTTCTCATCTCCTCATTTACTCGATCCTTTCCTACAAACCAAACCCCAGATCTTCTTTCTGTCTGTTTTGAAATATGAAAGACTTCGTATTTTATTAATTTCCATTAGGAAAAGCAAAAACCCTTCATGCTCAAGATCTCTGTGTGACTGAAATCCTATGAATATTTGAGACAAAGCTCCTCCCATCTCTCAGTTTGGTGTAGTTTCAAAAGGAGACACTTCATTTGGAATAAATATTGGCTGATTAACTTAAAAAGCTCTGCAAATACAGAATGAAGAGCAAAATCTGGAGGCATAAAAATGGCAAGCCAAAATGTTCTTGTCTTTCTCTCAGGTCTGTTATATCAATGCAAACTGGAGGGGAATCTCTTTCCTCAAATATTTTATTTCCAGCCCCCAATTCAGTCTACTATCTTACTGATCAGCCCTTTAAATTAGGATGCCATTCTCCTTCTTTTATGTGCATTGGGACAAGGAAACATTTTTTGTGCTTATGCCAGATGAACTGGTCTGCTATGCACAGCTTGATGTGATATGACACTTCCAGATGCATAAAATATTTCCATATTTCAGATGTGTCAGTGCATCTCTGCATGAAAGCACAGAACAAATCTGCCTAGAGACACAGACCATCAAGTTATCAGGCAGTTAACTTACTCCAAAGTTACTAGTTGCCCGTTCTCTCCTGAATTTTTCCTCCCCCAATGATGTAGTGTCACTACAGTGCTTTCTCTTTGGCTGCTGAAGTCTGACCCTCAGCAAAACTCTAGATTCCCATCACTGCTTCTCCAGCCTACCAAAGCCAGTGAGTTCACAAGTACACAACTGAACATTCTGTCCTGCCTCAAAATCTATCACTACATCCCCAGATTTCTTCCCTGTTCAGCCATCATTCCCACTATTACCAGATTTTGGCTGATTGAGGACTTTGCATTGCAAAGTGACGTGCTCATCTCTTCCCCACTGCAGGCAGCTCTGACAGTTCTTTTCTATCACTCATCAGAACAAAGTTATTTTGCTCAAGACCATGAAGCTCTGGGATTTGAAAGGAAGCTTGTTATAGATAATAAAGAGATTCAGCCAAATTGAGTAGAGTCAAAAATAAGAGATAATTTATTTCATGACCGGTATACGGTTCCCGACAGCCACAATAGCAAGGGACAACACCAAGCCCAGGATCAGTGTTGGGTGAACATCGGATCCCCAATGTTCACAAAACCACCCTGGTCAGTCCAGTTTATATACAGTTTTTCCTAGCCCGGAGCAGAAGTCTTTGTCTCCTTTCATCACTCCGCATATACATGTGGTTTTCTTTCTCTGTGTTGGACAAAACCATATTCCAGGAGAGGATGAATTTCGATGACAGCAGGTCTTGGCTAATGGGAAGTTGGCATTGAGATGTATTCTTCTTGATGGTTTTGGTTATCTTAATCATGGGTGCTTGTCGGGTGCTTATTGTTTGGGTGTTTCTTGGATGGTTTCTGGAGGGCCATCTTCATTGAGGCCACATCTATTTACTTGTTAATCTGAGTTGTCCTGCTTTTGTTGGCTGTTACAAATGCTGAGATGAAGCAATCTGCGTTCTTTTTTTTTTTTTTCCTCCTTCCGTGGTTCTCTTGTTGGTTTATGAGTTTTTTATTATTTTATTCATACAAACATTGCTTATTCTACATTTACAACTTCACATGAATTACATTATATCATATATTACAAGCTCAACATTCAGTAGTGGAGGAAAGTGACAATACTGGGAGCTTGATTTATGTGTTCTGTGTTCTGTGAGGTGCCACTGAAGCACCTCAGCCAACAGCTTCAAAATATCCACCTCAAGCAGGACTACAAAATGATCTTGTGAACCTTGCATCTGCCAGCTGGAGATGGGTATCTGCTCTAAAACAGGGAAACTGATGTACCACTGATGCTCACTCACCCTTCAAGGTTGCTGGAGCTAAAAGTTAGAACTTGTGAGGACGATTCAATTGCACTCCAGAGGTTCTTACATCAAAAGACAAATCATTAATCTCTTCTTTGTGAGACACTTTGATTAGATTTTGTGCCTGAATCCTGACATGCAAAGAGCTTCTCTATCTTGGACTCCACATAGATATATGAGTGTGAGGATTTATTTTATCATAGAATAGTTGTGGTTGGAAGGCACTTTTGATGATCTAGTCCTCTCCACCCCAATAAGCAGAGACACGTTCAATGAGATCAGGTTGCTCAGAGCCCCATCCAACCCAGTCTTGTTTGTGTCCACGGATTGGCAACCTGTGCCAGTGTTTTACTGCCCTCATTGCAAAAAACTTCTTTATACCTAGCCTATATGGACCCTTCTCCATAGCAGGTCCTGCTCCAATAGATCCATCTCTTTGTTGTGTAAGCTAGGCATGCAATGAAGAATGTCCACAGCTGTCTCAAGAGATATTGAAGGAAACTGTTTGACTGCCTGATTTTTCCCAGTGGAGGAACTTGGACTATACTCTTGAGCAAGGGTGTGGCTCCTGGGGATGGTCCTGTGCAGGGCCAGGAGCTGGACTTGATGATCCTTGTGGGTCCTTATCAACTCAGCTTGTTTTGTGATTCTGTGTAAAGAGGCTCTCTTGGGACTGTCCAACCCTTAAGTCTGTTTTTGCTGGAGGGCATACCCAGAGATCACAAAACCCACACCAGAGTTCATAAACACTTGGTGACCTTCATTCTGCACCAGAGGGAGCAGTTTCTCTCCTGCAGGAGGCATTTCAGTGAAGAAGACAAACTTTTTCTTTTGTTTGGTGGCAGAATACCTGGGTGACATTTTCCATCAAGTGTAAGGATACAGTGGCTTCGTGTGAGCTTCCTCCTCCAGGTGCACTGCAGACTTCGATTCCAGAGGACACCAATGGTCTCTCATGTAAGAATACTGATCACTTGCTTTTTCCCCTCACAGTGAATAAACTTTTTTATTTTCCCTTTCCAGAAGCAAAAGCATTCTACTTTTTTGATCTTAAGGTTTTAAATTTGTTAATTTGCTAATTTTATATTTATTTGTTAATTCACCCACTTAATTCAAGGAATCTCCTTGCTGCCCTGTGTCATGATCCACTATTAATACAGAGTGGGGGTCATGATGGTTTGTTTGATCTCAAAGGTGCAAACAGGCAAAATGCAGGGGACAAATCAAAGTTTATTCAACAACAGCAATGCATTTTATTAAATGCCAACAACTCAGTTGCGATAGAGGGGAGAGATATAGGAAACAAAGCAGAGAGAGAGAAAAAGAGGATGGGAAAATAGCTACCAACGAGATGAGACGGATGTCCTTGTGGTCTAGCCAATAGATGGGTCTTCATCTGTGGGGAGATCTCAAAGGTTTCTCCAGAGGGTCGCTTTCTTTATAGTCCTTTTCCAAGGTGAGTGGCTTCTGGCCAAGAATTGGGAAGATTTATGGGCCATTGTGAGGTGCTCCAGGAGGTAGGTGCAAATTTGCAGTACAAGCAGTCTTCAGTTGGTACCATAACAGCACAATCTCTGGTTGGTGCTGTAAGAGCAGAGACCAGTGAACACAACACACCTGCACCCAGTCACTTGGCAACATCCACCTTGGCCAGACCAGAAAACCATTGTTTGGAGTCCACCTGGGTGGGGGTCCTTGGGGTCTTTCGACGGTCAGGAGGCAAAAACACGGGAAACTTCGGACCAACCCTTACACCCTGACATAAAAATATTTTATTATTTCCTCTAAATGAGTAATCACTACTATTTTTTATTTACTTTTTAAAAAAATTAAGTCTCAAGACAGGGCTAGTTTAAGTACATAATCCTGGTGGTTATTTTGAAGACTTGCTTATGGTCTATGATTCATCTTCCAGATTAAATACTGTAAACTGATTTAGTAGATTTAGCTGGAAGAAAAACTCATTTGATCTCATAACTAGTCATTAGAAAATAAATTTTATGAAAAACCCCTATGTCTCTTGACTGAAAAAGAGACCTTGTTCATTGTAGCAATAACAGGTCTTAGGTGAATGTGCTATGCCATGTAACTAATTTGTGAGGGTGACTCAATGAAAAACAAAAAGCAGCTTAACATATATGGCAATCAGTGTAATGAGCTGAATTTCAAGCCTAGAGACAACATCCTGGCATAGGGAGTATTCAGGAGAAAAAAAAATAAAGGAAAGAAACAAAGAAAACCCCTATAAAACCATCCTTCAAATGTTTGAAAAGAAAACAGAAAGCCAGAGTCCTTATCATTGCAATTTAAGCAAACATGTGGTAGGTGGGATTAGGGAAAAAAATCCAGAAAAATCTTTTTCTGTTTTTCCCTACTGGGGGAAAAAACTTTCACTCCTGGACCATGTGACCATTCCTATATACCCAAAATGGAACTATCTCCTCAGATCTATTTTGTTTGCAACTCTGTTCAAATGTGTTTTTCCCATTCTCACTCAAACCTTTCTTCCCAAATTTGAGGAAGAGCCTCAATAGCTTCAAGAATAAAATAGCTCCTAGAAGACTGAAGTTGTCTTGCTATGAGCATACATGGAGTCTAGCTCACAGTACCACCAAAAGAGAATCTTAAAATAAGTATCTTGTCATAAAGAATGTTTTGGACAGCTTTGTGATTGATAGATAAATGTAATGAATTATAACTGCACTAAATTTTTCATGCAGTTTTACTTCCAAAAGTTTGTAAACTCCTGTTGATAATTGCTTTCTGCTCCCAAGATCTATTTTAAGTCTGAACTAGTAAAGTTGTATGCTGTCTTCGCCAGTGTTTCTATCAGCAGACTTTTTTTATCCTGTTCTTTCACATTGCTTCAGGCAGTCTGAACACTTGCAGATGCCCAGTGTAAGTACAAGATCTGTGTTGCCAAATGAATTAACTGGGTTGCCTCTTAAACTTTGTCAGCTGCCAATACTGCAAAAAGCTACAAAGACTAATGGGTACAGTGGAAAAACAAACATAAAGGGTTACCACTTTCTTGGCAAAGCTGTTGATGAGGACATATCACTTGAATTTTGGAAGATGATTTTCTGTCAGATACTCCCACACTTTGTGGGTAGAACTGTCACAAGCAGATCTAACTGAAGATTTATTTTTCTTTTTTCTTTTTTTTTTTTTTTGGTTGGGGGGGGGTTTT